>MU763360.1:47226-71042 GCA_026770625.1 Nicotiana glauca | reverse complement strand
CCCCCCCTTCCATATTTTTAATGAGTCCTGGTAATGTAGAATCAATCACGAAAGGTTCGTATTAGGTGTTTTAGCTTTGGCGCGTATCATATTAATTTGAAAAGGCAAGTTGTCATATCTTCATCATCTTTCGTATGGGATAAACTATCAAGAAGGGTTGAGCGGTTCAGAGTATACTAACCTCACGAGTGCATAATTTTTATTTTATTATTGTGGGCTTATGGCACAGGGTCCTAGTATCAATCAACATTAGGAGTATAACTAGACGATATATCTTGAAACCCCTATCTCATACAAGATGTCAAAGTATTCCCACTCTTGATAATTCGATCTTCCCCACACTCCAGGAGTCGATCGGTGGTACGTACTTGGATATTCCTCCGTGAATAATTTCTCTTGCCAGTATGCTATCTAAACTTCATGCCTTACTGTTCCAACCCATGATTGTATCACAACGATTAATCGTGTCATCATAATCCATAGTAAGTATTATACCATATCGGCTCAAGCATGTCAAGGGGTAGCGTCATCCTGCAGTCGACCGAATTGGGTAGGAAATCTATGGTTGTATTCATTCTAGACCTCTCAGAATAATGGTTAAAAGTCGCAAATGTTTAAAGTTGGGTGCCCGGCATAAGGATTTAGAGTTAAAGAAAGTGCGCAAGCTATTCTCAAGGTTTCTTCTAGGAACATGCCATGCAAATTCTTCCTTAAAAGTAGATGTAGTACATTTTATAATTTAAGAAGCCTTAAAAGTGATAGGTCAAGTTATGAGTATGATGTCCTCGTGTCGTATCGTTGCCCTCCTTGATTCTGGTGTTCCATGTATAGGTGTCTAAAGAGGTGATTGGGAACCTTCGGTGTTTCACTCCGATGGAAATTATTGAAGGTGAAGTTAATAGGTAGTTAGCTTATGCGAAGTATCTATCCGTCACTCTTGTTATATGAGGTTGGAGGTTGGGATTGTTTCCTTAAGTATGTTGTGGAAAAGCTTGTAAGTTGATAAGGCCACCTTGAAGGCTGAAAGTATCGTGGAAAGAAAATATTTTTGATTGATGTGTAACAATTGGTTTTGAGTTGAAAGGTACCTTATAGGTGTTGTGATTTTAAAAATGTGCAATCCATATCCAGGTATCTTCGTGATAGCATGGTGCCTACAATACTGAGGTTCTTATCATTGATGAATACATTATGGTAATTTCTCGAGTTGTGGATGTGTTCCTAGGATGGTTTTGGTAGTTCTCTAACAGGTGGATAGGTCTAGTTACAAAGTAGACTCTGCCGAAATTTCTGAAAAATACAGGAGTTAGTCAAAATTTAGAGACTTGAGGTAAGGTATAAAAAGAAATTTGTTATGCTGGGTGCGATACACCTGGTCTTCCATGTGTCTATGTTAAGGAAGGTAGTAGGGGATCCGTCCTCCTTTGTGCCAGTTGAGACTGTTGAGGTAAATGAAGAGCTATCATATAAAGGGGTCCCAGTTGCCATTCTTGATAGGCAAGTTCGAAAACTATGAAATAAGGAAATTGCATCCGTGAAAGTATTATGGCAGAACCAGCACGTTGAGCAAGCTACTTGGGAAGCCGAGGATCAAATGAAGAAGAAGTATCCACACCTGTTTAAATGATCATTTAATAACTTTTATGCATTTAGCTCCTTCGAAACCGTATTTGTTGGCTGGACTTATGTAAAACCGTCCTCTTTTTGGTAATAAGGTTGCCTGTATGACTGTGGTTGATGTTGTGCCAATTATACTATGCTTATGAATGCGTTATGCCGTTATGGTATGTTTCTGGGGCTCTATGATAGGTGGGTAAGGCCTAGATACAAAGGAAACTCTGGCAAAATTTTCTGAAGTATAGGGAGTTAGCTAAATTTGGGGACTGTCAACCTATTTTGGGTTGTGAAGAGGAGAAGATTGCACTAAGACTGTTAATAAGTGAACCTTGATCCTTATTCGAGGACGAATGATCTTAAGTGGGGGAGGATGTAAGGCCCCGTGAAATTCCTACTCAAAAACCCGGATCCCATGGTGCCAAGTTAGGATCATGTGTTAGAAATTAGTAAATACGCTTCGCAGCGAGCTTGAGAGCCGTGGCGCGGAACTTTTTGGATTGAATAATGCATTAAAAAGTCAAGAATAAGTTTCCAGAATAAATGCAAGAAATGCAGTCCTGAATGCGGTCGCATAAGGGAAATGCGGACCGCATTTCTGCCGCAGAGTGAGGCAGAATGTTGGTTAAAATTAAAGTCAGTTATGCGATCGAAATGCGGTCGCATAATCAAAAATGCGGACCGCATAGTCATCGCATATTTTCCTGTGAATTTGCGAAGGTCAGTTCTGCGGTGCACTTTGCGACCGCAAAACATGAATGCGGACCGCATTCTTACCGCAGACCAAGTAAGAATGTTTAGTTTTTGGGAAGCATTCTGCGGTCCATTATGCGGACCACATGTTTACTCTGCGATCGCAAATGTGACCGCATACTTGACTCGGGGCTCCAATTTTCTAATTTTATAACCCAACCCCATGTCGATATATTACACCCTACCCTTCATTTTAGGCTTATTTTCTGATACATTTAGAGAGAGAGAAGGGGGTCCTAGAGGGAGAAGGAGTTCTTCATCAATATTTCTCCATAATTTCATGTTTAAACCTTAAAGATTTGTCACGAAAGGCACCTTGGTCATCTTCCTAAAAGGTAAGGGTCTAAAATCCAAGCTCTTAATTTCCAGATATAACTAGGATAGACCATTAGAAGGGTAATTGATGAGGATAGAAGTGGATATCTTTCATGCATGAGTTCTTAAGAGTATTTTGTTAGGTCTTGAGCTAAGGATTGGATGAGGGATGGTAGGATCTTTCACAAAATGGTTTTAAAAGCATGATACCAACTTAGTGTTTGAAAATATGCTCAAATGAACTAGAAATATGATCACCTCTCTAATTTGTGGTTCGATTTGTCATGTTCCTAAGATATTGACGTTGCTAAGAGTATCGGAGGATAGTAGGACTTAAGAAAAGCTCAACCGAGGTATGTAGGCTAAACTTTCTCTCTCGGAAGTGAATTTCATATTTGTTTGTAAGTTTAAGTGTGGTTTACCTACCAAAAGTTGTATAGTCCTGAGTTTCCTCTCAAAAGAAGTTAGCATGCCAATTTGGGTGAGAATAATTGCTCTGTTTACTGCTCCTAGTTGCTATTGTGTGTATTAAATGACTTGGTTGATTCTGTCTACTTGTTGTGAGATGTAATGACATATGGAAATGAATCGAATAAGGAAGGGTGAAATAAATATAAAATAGTCCCAAATCTTATGAGCTAACTTCCTAAAGTAGAATGGCCTAATGGTCTTGTACCCGAACTACGCCCATAAGTGGCTGTTTTATACAATGCTTTGCCTTACAGTTACGATCCGCTCAAGGTGTGATATAATTGTTGGTTGGTACATCCCTATTTGGGAAGAGTCCTTTATGCTTGATAATTCTATCTTCTGTTGGATTTGAAAATACAAAATTTCCAGAACATTTGGTATATTGATATTGGTTGGTGATCTTTGGAAATAAAGGGATGAAAATGTGAAAAACCTAATACGGCCATCGTGCCAAGAATAAAGAATCTTGTGGATGGCCAAATGAGCCAAGGAAATACTGTTGTTGTTGGTGACTGGAAATACTAATGGGAATCTATAAATTGTGAAAGAGATTGAGGTAAGCATGGTTACGTTTATGACATATTTGTATACTTGTATTTATACTGAAATTGTGTGAAATACTAAATTGAATCAAATATATTTTCGGGAGCATATTTTGCAACACCGAGGAATGGTGGGTCATAAGACTCATTCCTGAAACTACACGTGTCGGTGTAGGGGTGCATCGAGCTTATTCCCCTTAATTGGGATGATCTTGGCAACATTGAAATTTGGTAACGCCAACCTACACGGCATATGTGGGAAGGCAGCTTAGCCGATCGGTCCGTGATCGGACGCCATGCCGCACACATGGTGGTATAGTGCTGGAAATCAATAAATTTCGAAATTTGATACTTGGGAAATCAAAAACTAGAAATTTGTGATTTGGTATATGTCTCTAAAGAGGGATCACTTAGCCGATTGGGTTGTGATCGGACTCCGTGCTATCAAAGACGGTGGTAAATCTTATATCGGTGCTAGAGATCTCCCAACCAAACAAAAAGTGTATATATTATTTCCATAAACTAGAGGACCAACATGTTTCATAATTGGGTGTTAGAATATTGTTGATCTTGGCTTATTGTTTGTGAAATCTTTGCTTGTATGGATATTCTACTCTGAAATAGTACGTTTAGCCTTACATACGAGTGCTATTCGACGACACTAACGTCTATTTTGCCGGGGGTGCTACAATCGTGTTATGATTGTAGGTGGTTCTACAGCAGGTACTCCAGTCCACCGGCAGTAGAGCCTCCTCTACTTTCATTCAGCTGTGTTGGTGAGCCCCATTCCATCCCAGGGTCATGTTATGTATCTTTTGTCCCCTTTTTTTTCTAAATACATTTTGAGGTATAGCCAGAGCCTTGTTACCGGCATTTCTCTGTTGCTCTTATCTTGTATTTAGAGGCTCCGTAGACTGTTGTGGGTGGAGGTTGATGTTGGGAGTTCGGGCTAGAAATATTTGTACTTGACAAGCATGTTTTTCATTAAATTTGTAAACTGGTAATATTTTGAAAAACTAAATGAAGCAATTACAAAGAATGAAATGAGGGTTGCTAACAACAGATTTCCTTGCATTTTACTAAATGGGATGATATCCCCTCTTTATTTATGAACTAGTTTGGGTAGAAGGAAACATAGCAGGCTTGCTCAGTCGGGTTTACTCGATTGAGCGCCGGTCGCGCTCCTCGGATTTTGGTGCGTGACAGCAGATTTCGGAGTTCACTAGGTAGTTACTCGTCGTTTGTAGCCCAGTGCCTCTCCCTCTTATCATTATTTCTTTCCCTTGTCCTAGATATGTAATAGTTTGTGTAGACGCTTTCAAACTTGTAGTTTTTATGATAGATGCTCTTGACTGGTGACACCCTGATGTCGAGCTATGTCCATTCTGCAATTGTACTATTTCACCTTATTTTGGAATTATTATTATGTTAAAGACTTAAACTGTATTATTTAATTGCTTAAAATGAATAGGGAGTGTGTCGGCTGGCGTTGTCTTCACGAGAGGCACCATCACGATCGGGTCCCCGCTTAGGGTTATGGAATCTACAAATCATTGGCTCCAGGTGGACGTGTCTCTAGACAAACCACAATTAAATGTGGTTCTACTCAATCAAGTAGATCATCTAATCCATCAAACAGTATTAATCCTACTCTTAATACAGGTAATACATACTTTTTATTATATTGACGGGGAGTGTATTTATTGATTATTGTTTATTCTCCTTTTTTCTAATGCTTATTGCTCATTATTGTTAGTGTACTTGTCACGACCCCAAACCGGACCCGGTCATGATGGCACCTCTCGTGAAGATAAGGCCAGCCGACACAATTCACAAATTCGTTTCAACAATTTTAATAAGTCATTTTAAACCTTTTTAATTAATCAGCTATTGCATAAGGTAAGTTTAAATGAATAGTGCATAAATAGATACAGCCCGACATTGGGGTGTCACAAGTCACGAGCTTCTACTAAGGTCAAAAATACAACTAAATTCTGAAAATATACTAAATACAGTCTAATGACATCATGAGGGACAAAATCAATGATGTGAATGCCGGGCAGCTACCTCGCTAAACTCCAATGACTCTGCCTCTGCTAAACCAATACCCGATATCGGGTGCATAGATACTTGAATCTGCACACAAGGTACAAGGAGTAAAGTGAGTGCTCCAACTTAGTGAGTAATAATCATAAATAAAGACTGAGTGATAAGAAATCACAAAAAGTACAACAACATGTTGTATAGAAGCAGTACAAAACTAATAGGAAAAGTAATGAAGCTGTGTAATCTCTTAAAGCATCTTAGCTCAGTTTATTGTTATTTAAAAATACATTTTTAATAGTTAAACAATTAAATGCAAAGAAACTAGAACAGATAAGCACAGAAAATCCTCCATTCGGGAACAAATATCAATAACACAGCCCATTGGCAACAACAAGGAAAAATACCAGCCCCTCGGGCTATATCTCACATTATAATGGGTACTCGCGCTCACTGGGGATGTGCAGACTCGTGGAGGGGCCCCTTACAACCCAGGAGTAATAACAAGCCATCTCGTGGCATCATAACTAGACTCTCGGCCTCATATCAACAATCCATCTTATTGCGTACATATCTCAGGACCTCAGCCTCATAATCAAAATCCGTATATCACCGTATTGGCGTGAAACCTGAACCAAAAGTATCCTCACAACACAGGCCCTCGGCCTTACCCAGTCAATAATCACATAAGCCACTCGGGCAACAGTAAAACATGATGCTCATCACAAAATATTATTTAGAATATCATTCAAGTGTTGAGGCAGAGTAAACATGGCTAAGTTTTGAAAACAATAGAATATATCCTAACTGAGTACAAGTTTAAAGTCAAAACAGTGAGGAAATATTAATAAAAATCCCCGAAGGGTTAAAATAGTTGGCACGAGGGCCAAATATGGCATTCAACCCAAAACATGATGATAGCGAATAGTTTTCAATCAAATACGCAGTAATACAATCATTCAGGATGGACTAAGTCATAATCCCCAACAGTGCACGAACCCACACTCGTCCTCTAGCATGTGTGTCACCTAAATATAGCACAACGATGTGCAATCCGGGGTTTCATACCCTCAAGACAACATTTACAATCATTACTCACCTTGATCCGATCCAAACTCTAGCATGTGATGCCTTTGCCCGCATGAATCGGCCTACAAATGCTCCAAATCTAGCCACAATAAGTACATAACCATTAAAAATATGCTAAGGGAATGAAGCCCACTCAAAAATATCCAATTTACATAAAAAAATCCCGAAATTGCTCAAACCCGGCTGCCCCGGGCCCACATATCGGAATCTGTCAAAATTAAGATCAATGGAATCATCATCCTCTCACGAGTCTATACATACCAAGAACATCAAAATTGGACCTCAATTAACCCCTCAAATTCCCAATTTACACTCTCCAAATTCAAGCCCTAATTCCCCAATTTTAGGCTTTAATTTCCATATTTTCAAGATTTAAACAATTAAGAATCAACAAGGACGGAGTGTAGAGTTAAAAAATGTTACTTCCAAGTGTTTCCTTTGATTCCCTCTTCAATCTTTCTCAAAAGCCCCAAAAATCGTTCAACAATGGAGAAAATAGACCAAAGCTCGCGAAACTCACTTTTAAACATTCTGCCCTAGGTAAAATTATCTTCTTCGCGAACGTGCTCAAGGCCTCGCGTTCTCGAAGCACAAAAATCCGTTGACCTAAAATTCCCCTTACACGAACGCGACCTTCAGCTTGCGAACGCGAAGCATCCACATTCCAAACCATCGCGAAAGCGACCTTCTTGCGCGAATGCCAAGCACAAAAGGATAGGATCCCAACTGTTTCCAGTTACTCTACGCGAACGCAACACAGGCCTTGCGAACACAGAAAATCAAAACATCACAACATCGCGAACGTGACACACAATATGTGAATGCAAAGGCGAAATTCCTCTGTTCAGAAAAACACCCTTCTCGAACGCGGGTCCATGACCGCGAACACGAAGAACAAATTGTCTGCAACACAAAACCAGCAAAAACTACCAAGTCCAAAGTCCAAAATTGATTCATTCAACCATCTGAAACTCACCCGAGGCCCTCGGGACCTCAAGAGAACATGCCAACACATCCCACTACCTCATTCAACCTTGTTCCAACCTTCGAAATGCTCAAAACAACATCAAAACACCAAAATCACATCAGATTCAAGCCTAAGAATTTTAAGAACTTCAAAATTTCAGTTTCGATCAAAAAGTCTACCAAAACCTCGTCCAAATGACCTCAAATTTTGCACATACATCCCAAATGACACAACTAAACTACTACAGCTTCCAGAATTCCATTCCAACCCCTATATAAAAATCTCACCTATCAACTGGAAAAACACCAAAATCTCCATATCGCCAATTCAAGGCTAAACCTTCCACGGAGCTCCAAAATGCATTCCGATCAGGCTCCTAAGTCCCAAATCACCTAATGTAGCTAACCAAATTGTCAGAATTCCAATTCGAGATCATATACAAAAAAGTCAAAACTTTCAAATTGAGAACTGTTCTTCAAAATTCATTCCGATTACCCTGAAAACCAAAATGAACGATTTACATAAGTCATAATACATCACAAGGGGAAAGTCATGCGCAAGAAATGGCGAGCAAAGTGCAAAAACCCCACATGACCGGTTGGGTCGTTACACCATCCCCCATTTAAACATACGTTTATCCTCGAACGTGCCCAGAGTTGTTTCAAAAGCCAATCAATCGCTTAATAAACTTACCATGCATATACCCGGGGGTGATCCCATGTCACCCTATCTCATATAGGTCCGATCATGCAATGTGACTGAAACTTTCACAATCCAACCTAGCCCATTAACCTTAGAACCACATTTCCATTTCTAAAATCATCCACAAGATCTGAATCTTACTTCTATACTCTGAATAAGCCCGAACAAGCTGTAACCCATACCAGCAACCTCAAGTGCAATTACATGATATACCACATAACTTAAACACTAGTAACGATAACTTTTAATTACAACAGTTGTACATAACACCCGAATACCGATAGAAAATCTCTTATCCGCTAAAGTCTCATTCCAACACTTCTATATGCTACCAATGATAAATGAAAAATGCAGTAAACCACAACCCTTCCTCCGATCAACCATTCATGAAGCCACTTCTCTTTTGGGAAGGACCATAAAAGATTTCTGAGCCAAACCTCGGTATTATCCTCCTAACATATTGAAATTGAATCTGTTTGTATTGATTCTATATCCAACGATCTCATCTAATCCAACACAATTACTCTGGTGACATGACACATCAATACCATCTAAAGCGGTAACTCGTGTATTCCGCACACCAATAAGCAACAATATGAATGTACTCAAATCATGAAAATGAATCAAATGAAAGAGATGTACCCCAAGATACCAGTACCACCACAACACAAGGCTAAGAATGCATCACACTTCGTAGAACCAGAATACTCAAATCTAACCCGAAAGGTCATACCTCCACATAACTTTGCTACAATGCGTGACCCTATCCAAACACTGGTCCACATGAAACACCTCAAGTCACTCAGCTCGAAGTTGATGATCACTTGAAATTGATGTCTGGAACCAAAGAAAATCATCATAACCACGGTGGAGCAGATACATAACACCACACAAACCAGAAATGACATAACTGATACACTATCCACTGAGAAATAGCCAATGCTCTCCCCGCTCGAATCCTATTTAGACCTCAATAAAACCGCATCACACATGCCTATATTCCAACACATCGCAACATATAAAGGTAGCTTATAGATCCTCCTCCCAGGTCACTAATGAGCTCAACCATAATTGAATCAACACATACCTCTACAATACAACTCGGAGCTAATAAAGCCGTCTTGTTCCTGAACACACACCCATATAGGTCTATTAATGAACTTCTTATCAAGGAGTTCTTCAAGTTTCTCCTTCAACTCTTCTAACTCCATCGGTGCCATACGATACGGTGCCCCACACCAAATCAATACCGAAATCAACCACCCTATCCGACGACGTGTTTGGCAGCATGAAACACATCCGGAAAAGCCCCCCATCACTGGAACTAAATAATTAGCAGGAGTCTTTGCACTGACATCCATCACAAAGGTCAAATAGTAAAGACAACCCTTCCCTGCCATCCGCTGGGTCTTCGATATACAAAACCACCCTACTAGAGAAAAATCCAACAAACCTCGCCACTCAATCCATGGCGTTCCTGTCATAGCCAACATTTCTGCCTTATCGCAATTGCCCAGAATGACACAACGCTAAGACATCCAGTCAATACCCAATATCGCATAAAAAATCTAACATGCCAAACAAAAAAAGATCCACTCGGGTCTCCAAACGCCGATAGTCACTAAGCAATGCCGATATACACGACGACAACGAAGCCTGAATATGGGAACTCCTAATCTCTAACTCCATATAGCACACGAATCACCATACCTGATCCCAATTCCACCTTCCGAATACATACCATACTTCTAATACCCAATCATTGCACAGGAGATACTCTAAAATTCTTTTATGCCACCAAAAGAACTCGAATATCAGCAATCGATCTAACAAGGGAGTGCCACAATACTACCGAAGTACCATCAACTTAATCATATTGCCCTTTGCTGAAACATATACCCTCACAAAATCACCCTAATTAGTAATATCATTTCCTTAATCATCTGAAGATCATTTCCCTAATTGTCTGAAGCTGCCCGCTGCCTGATGATTTTATGATATTCCTTTCAGAACTGAACTAAGACCTTACACACGCAAATCTCCAGCCTACACCTCATACCGCATAAACCATACTGTCCTTGGATAACATGAGTACTTTATATCTCTTCCGAGCCATAAGCAACTATGTACTCAACCAACCAAGAACTTTCCATTGAGCCCATTTGAAAGAAAATCACTATACATCCCACGCTACTCACGCCAGTAGAAAATATACCTCTCGAACCGTGGTAGAAACCGTCAAGAACTCTCCTAATTCCTTTTGCACAAAATTAAACTATCGGGTCTGAATCCTTTTAACTCAAACAAACTATGCAGGCCACTATCACCGAAGAGAATTGCCATGAAACACTTGTAGAAACTCATTACCTCGTAAGCACCCAAAGAACTAATCATATATTTACCATACCTATTTGGCCTACTACCAAGATACCCCATCTATCCGAGTTTCCTTCTATTTTACCTTCAACTTGATACTCCCTCTTGCTGTAGCACCACAATTCCTCAACCTAGACATACCACATGAGACCTAAGCATAAAACCACACAGTCTAAGGCTCATAAGACGATGAATACTTTCTTAGATGTTCTCAAAAGTAACACGTTAAAAATACCTACCATGACGAGACTTCTTGAGAATCTAGAAACATTACCTTCCTAATGTTAATATATAGAATCCAATAATTAATATGGAAATGACATAAGTCTTGTCAGCCTCCAATGCAAACCTCAGTTTGCAGCCAAATTATACACCTAAAATTCTCCAATTATTACATATACAATCGTGAACACATTGGAACCATTCTCGAGAGTCATTCACTCTACTCAAACTACAATTAGCCTGATCAAATGAACCAAACAATCGATGCCCCATTAGTACTTCGACACAACATAATGTAACCTCATTCCAGTACAACCAAGTAACTTCCTGCTCTGTGCACTAAGCATCCTTTACCTACAACAACTCAAGACATTCCGTTATTTTTATACGCCTATAAATCATACTAACCTTTGCTAAGATTATTCCTTTGCTCGAGCCATCCTCGGTCTCAATCTCCGTAGGCCATAACCGATTCACCTGTACACCTCAAACTGGAACCAACATAGCATATAACTGTGTAATCAACAACTCAATAGCATACTCCGCCACTTGGTTCGAAGCCATAGATCAAAACACACACAATAACTCATAATGTTTATACTCTATTATTGCCATAATACCATAGAGAGATTAAACTCGATCCTTTATAAACTCATGAAATACTTTAAATCTTCTATAAAATCTCGCATTCACTCTCACAACAGTTAAACCCAATCTCTAAAGTGACCCAAATTATATTTCACTTGTAAATGAGATCTTCTAATAGACAACATAAGGATCACATAACCTCAGAACACTCCGCAGGAGATAACCCACATGCTTTGCCTCCAACTTAAATTTCTATATACCTTCCACAGTGAAAAACATTACGCAATCACTTAGACTTCCTGAGGTTGAACTCATAACGCAACATGAAATTTACTTCACTCCCAACTAGGAAACATGAAAAGAATCTTTACATGAACATAACTCGGGGCTATACCTCAAATTAGGATGGAAATCAAGCACCTAATAGTTCTTCCTCTAACATACCCTTCTCGTTGATTCCAAATCATATGAATACATCTCTCAGTCATAACATACAAATTGTATAGCTATCTAGCCATCACTTCTACTAATAGGGAAACTACCGAACATATAGGTTCAAAAACATGTGCTCACACAATCAGCACCTCGGTGCTCAAGCTATAGGAGAAAAATCCGGCCTCGAATGTGATGACCCGACCAGTTGTCTCATGATTTACCGCTCTGCTTCCCCCATTTTCGCTTCTTATTGCTTTGTTTATCGGTTCTATATATGATTGAGTTGGTTGGCACAGGTTCGAAAAGGATTCGGTAAGGTTTGAGATACTTAGTCTCTATGTAAGAAGCTTAAATTCGAAAAGTCAACTGGATATTGACTGATGTGTTAGAGGGATTGGATGTGAGTTCTGATGGTTTGGATAGCGGGAGGTGATTTAGGACTTAGGAGCATGATCGGAATGAGTTTTGGAGGTTCGGAGTAGATTTAGGCTTGAATTGGCGAAATTGGTATTTTGGCAATTTTTTATTGGTAAGTGAGATTTTGATATAGGGATTGGAATGAATTTTTGAGAGTTTCGGTAGTTTCGTTGTGTCATTCCAGATATGTGTGCAAAATTTCAGGTCATTTAGACATGGTTTTGTTAGGTTTTTGATCAAAAGCAGAATTCTGAAGATTTTGGAAACTTGGGGTTGAATCTGATGTGTTTTGGTTGATTCGATGTTGTTTGAGGTGTTTTGAAGATTTATAAAAGTTTGAGTAAGGTTATGGGTTATGTTTGTGCTTTTGGTTGAGGTCCCGGGGGCCTCGGGTGATTTCGGATGGTTGACAGAGAGTTTGGAAATTTTAAAGAAGCTACAAATTTTCTGCTTCTGGTATTTCCACACCTGTGGATTGGGGAATGCAGGAGCGATGTCGTAGATACAAGGAAGGGAGCCACAGAAGCGGAAAGGATGTAGGGATGCAGAAACTGCATAAGCGGTCGAAAGACCGCACCTGCAATGGTGCATGTGCAAATATTGGATCGCATGTGCAAAAAATGGTAACTTAAGTGAGGACCATAGAAGTGGTATCAAAAATGCGGTGGAATGACCGTAGATGCGAAAATGCTTGGATTAGAATGCATAAGTTATTTCCTTCGCAAATTTCAGAGGTTTTCACCATTTTTAAACATGATTTCTAGAGTTTTGGATGATTTTGAAGAGAGAATCAAGGAGACTTCATTGAGGTAAGTGTTTTGGAACTAAAACTCATCCATATGGTATTATTTTACGGATTAGAGATATAATTAATGGAATTCAAGAGTTATATTTGGGGAAAACTAGGACTTAGAAACATAGTCCTTTGATTGAGGATTTGAAAGACCATTGGTGATCGGATTTTAGAACTTTTGATATTTATGAACTCGTGGGGAGATAAGGAATCTATTAATGTAAATTTGATCGAATCCCGATACGTGGGCCCCGGGGTCGGGTTTTGGTAATTTTAGGATTTTTGCTATAAATTGATTATTTTTGCTCGGGCTTCGTTCCCTTGGCATATTTTGATGCCGTGATTCTGATTATGGATAGACTCCACGCAAGTGGAGGCCGATTCGGGGGGCAAAGGCATTGTGGGCTAGAGTTTTGACCGGATTGAGGTGAGTAATGATTGTAAATGATGTCCTAAGGGTATGAAACCACGGATGCATATCATTGTGCTATATTAAGGTGACGCACACGCTTGATGACGAGCGCGGGGTCGTGCACTATTGGAGATTGTGACTTAATCTGTTCTGAATGACTAATTTTTACCGTGTATTTGATTGAAATCTATTTTCTATCATCATGATTTGGGCTGAATGACATATTTGGGCCTAATGCCAACTATTTTAACACTTAGGGGACTTTTATTGATATTTTCTCACTGTTTTGACTTTATACTTGAACTCAGTTACGTTTATTCGACTATTTTCATAACCCATCCATGATTACTCTATTTTAACACTTAAAAAATCTTTCAAATGATATTTGGGCTGAGAATCATATTTTACTGAGTGGCTTGTGAGTATTGCTTAAAAACTAAAATGGGAAAGTGTCGGTTGGCCTTGTCTTCGCGAGAGACGCCATAACGACCGGGTCCGGGTTTAGGGTCGTGACATCGAGTCCTCCAGACTAGCCCAACATCAACACATAGAGATCACATCTCACCCCTCGATTAGTGAATCCAAGCCATCGATTCACAACCGATACTGAGCGCTCATGCGTGCATACGAACGCGTGGAATGAATTCAAAGAGTTACTTTTCAAGCTAAATCAAGGACGCACGATAAGAATCCAAGAATGTGAAGTTTTTCCTAAAGGTTCTGCAGCCTCTCGAGGATAAATACAGATGTCTCTGTACTGATCTGCGAGACTTTACTATACATGCTCATGACTCGTGAGACTTATGTAACCTAGGCTTTGATACCAACTTGTCACGACCCCAAACCGGACTCGGTCGTGATAGTGCCTCTCGTGAAGACAAGGCTAGCCGACACGATTCCCAAATTCGTTTCAACAATTTTAATAATTCATTTTAAGCCTTTTTAATTAATCAACTATTGCATAAGATAAGTTTAAATGAATAGTACAGAAATAGATACAGCCCGACATCGGGGTGTCACAAGTCACGAGCATCTACTAAAGTCTAAAGTACAACTAAATTCTGAAAATATACTAAATATAGTCTAATGACATCACGAGGGAGAAGATCAATGTTGCGGATGCTGGGCAGCTACCTCGCAAAACTCTAATGATTCTGCCTCTACTTAACCAATACCCACTACCGGGTTTAGAGATATCTGAATCTGCACACGAGGTGCAGAGAGTGAAGTGAGTACTCTAACTCAGTGAGTAATAATCATAAATAAAGACCGAGTGATAAGAAATTACGAAAAGTACATCAACATATTGTATAGAAGAAGTACAAAACCAGTAGGAAAAGCAATGAAGCTGTGAAATCTCTTTTTGCATCTTAGCTCAGTTTAATCTTCTTTAAAATACCTTTTTAACAGTTAAGAAATTAAATGCAAAGAAACTAGAATAGATAAGCACATAAAATCTGCCCATCAGGCACAAATACCAATAGAACAGCCCCTCGGGCAACAACATGGAATAACACCAGCTCATCGGGCTATACCTCACATCACAATGGGTACCCATGCTTACTGGGGGTGTGCAGACTCCTGGAGGAGCGCCTAACAGTCCAAGCGCAGTATCAAGCCATCTCGTGGCATCATCACGAGACTCTCGGCCTCATATCAACAAGCTACCTCCTGACGTACATATCTTAGGCCCTCGGCCTCATAATAAAAATCAGTGTATCACCACTACGGCATGCAGCCCGACCCAAAGGTATCCTCACAACACAGGCCCTCGGCCTTACTCAGTCAAAAATCACATAAGCCACTCGAGCAATAGTAACATAATGCTCAGCCCAAAATATTACTTAGAATAACATTTCAAGTGTTGAAGTAGAGTAAACATGGCTTAGTATTGAAAATAGTAGAATATAGACTGACATAGTACACGTTTAAAGTCAAAACAATGAGAAAATATCAATAAAAATCCCCTAAGGGTTAAAAAGGTTGGCACAAGGCCCAACTATGGCATTTATCCCAAAATATGATGACAGTAAATAGTTTTCAGTTGAATATATAGTAAAATAGTCATTTGGGACGGGCTAAGTCACAATCCCCAACAGTGCACGATCCCACACTCGTCATCCATCGTTTGTGTCATCTCAATATAGCATAACAATGTGCAATCTGGGGTTTCATACCCTCAGGACAATATTTACAATCATTACTCACCTCGATCTAGTCCAAGCTCTAGCCCGCAATGTCTGTGCTCGCATGAATTGACCTTCGGATGCTCCAAATCTAGCCACAATCAATACATAACAATTAAAAATATGCTAAGAGAATGAAGCCCACTCCAAAATATCCAATTTACATAAAAAATTCCAAAATTGCTCAAACCCGGCCCACCCCCGGCTCACGTCTCAAATTTTGACAAAATTAACATCAATAGCTTCCTCTCGCGAATCTATACATACCAAGAACATCAAAATTGGACCTCTATTGCCCCCTCAAATTCCCAATTTACACTCTCCAAATTCAAGCTATAACTCCGCAATTTTAGACTTTAATTTCCACACATTTCATGATTTAAATAAGTAAGAATCAACATAGGATCGAGTTAAGAGTTCAAAAATCTTACCTTCAAGTATTTCCCTTCGATTCCCTCTTCAATCTTTCTCAAAAGCCCCAAAAATTGTTCAATAATGGAGAAAATAGACCAAAGCTCGTGGGACTCACTTTTAAACATTCTGCCCAGGTAAAATTACCTTCTTCGCGAACGCGGTCAAGTCCTCGCGTTCACGAAGCACAGAAATTCGTTGACGAAAAATTCCCCTTACGTGAAAGCAACCTCTAGCTCGTGAACGTGAAGCGTCTTCTTTCCAAGCCATCACAAATGTGACCTCCTTGCGTGAACGCGAAGCACAATAGGCTGGGACCCCAGCTGCTCCCACTTACTCTATGCGAACGCGACACATGCCTCATGAACGCATAGAATCAAAATATAACAACATCGCAAATGCAGCACACAACACGCGAACGCAAAGGAAAAATTTGTCGCCTTAGAAAAACACCCTTTGTGAATGTAGGTCCCTGACCGCGAACGTGAAGAACAAATTGTCTCCAACACAAAACCAGCAAAAAATGTCAAGTCCAAAGTCAAAAATTGATCCGTTTAACAATTCAAAACTCACCCGAGGCCCTCGGGAGTTTAACCGAACATTCCAACACATCCTATAATCTCATTCAAACTTGTTCCAAACTTCGGAACGCTCAAAACATTATCAAAACTCAAAAATAACATTGGATTCAAGCCTAAGAATTTCAAGAACTTCCAAATTTTGCTTTTGACCAAAAGTCTACCAAACCTCGTTTGAATGACCTGATATTTTTCATACACATCCCAAATGACACAACGGAACTACTGCTACTTCAGAAATTCCATTCTGACCCCTATATCAAAATCTCACCTATCATCCGAAAAAATGCGAAAATCTCAATTTCGTTGATAAAACATAGATAAACCTCCATTAGATTTTTTCAAACCCCCATCATAATTTCATTCAGGTCTATTGAATTTTGTGTCAATCGTATGCAAAAATACCGTGAACATAAGGTCATACATTCATTTGCAATGTAACCCTCTGCAATAGAGCCTTCTGGACATGCCCTATTATGAATCAGAGATTTCAAAAAATATAATCATCATTCCACAGGATACATCCACTGATAATGAATAGGTCAAGCAATCTCAGCTTCACTAGCTAAATGAATAGGAAAGTGCACCATGACATCGAAAAATGAAGGAGGGAAGACCTTTTCTAACTTGCAAAGCGTTATGGAAATTTGCGCTTCAATTTGTTTCAAGTCATCAATACTTAAATCCTTTGATCCAAGCACATTAAAGAATAAAGATAACTCAATAAGCAGTTCACACACCTCTTTGGATAACATACCACGAAGTGCAAGGGGGAGTATATGTTGCAGAAGAATATGGCAATCATGACTTTTCAACCCAGATATCTTGTGATCTTTTAGGTTCACACATTGAGAAATATTAGATGAAAACCCACCAGGAAAATTTAAATTTTTTAGGAATTGGCATAATTTGCGCTTACTTTCAGGAGGCAATGTGTAGCATGCGGTTGGAACTTCAACTTTCTCCCCTCTTTGTATGGTGTGCAATTCCGGCCTAATATTCATGTCTTGCAAGTCTAATATAGTTTTAATTGTATCCTTGGTCTTTCCTTTGACATTCATGATTGTTTCCCATAATATTATCACATATATTTTTTTCAATATGCATAACATCATCGCAACAAGAGAGACTTCCAATATGGAAGTTCAAAAAAAATACTTTTCTTGTTCCAATTATCCTTTCGATTCTCATGTGATATCTTCTTCTTTTTCTTTGGATCCTTTGTTAACTGTATCCCTTCAAGATCTTGCACTTGATTAAGTATCTCAATACCATACTGCATTTTTGGTTGAAGCCTTTTCTCTTTTGTACCATTAAATGAATCCTTGTCATTCCTCCATTTGTGGCTAAGAGGAATGTAGCGTCGATGACCCATAAAGCATTGCTTCTTACTATTAGCCAATTGAATTGAGGAGGTGTCTTTATTGCAACACGGGCACGCCAATTTTCCTTTTACACTCCATCCAGATAAATTTCCATAGGCTGGAAAGCCATTGATGGTCCATAACAAAGAAGCATGCAACTTAAAATTCTATTTAGATGATGCATCAAAGGTCTCAATGCTAACTTCCCACAACTCCTTCAATTCTTCTATTAAACGTTGAAGATATATATCAATTGCATCTCCTGGTCTATCTGAATTAGGATAAGCATTGACAAAATAAAATTTTCTTGTTTCATACACAACCAAGGTGGTAAATTATAAGAAAAAAGAACCACTGGCCAAATGCTATATGAGGTTTTTTAATTCTGAAATGGCTGAAATCCATCACTAACAAGTCCAAGCCGGACATTACGAGTCTCTGTCGCAAATGAAGGATAAAGTTCATCAAATGACTTCCACGCCATTGAATTAGCTGGGTTCCTCATTATTACATCATCAACTCTTTTATCTTTATGCCACGTCATTAAAGTAGATGTCTTTGTAGACATAAACAACCTCTGAAGCCTAGGCTTTAATGAAAATAGTGTAAAGTCTTTGATGCTATCTTCTTACCTTTTTATTCCTTGTTTCCCCGCTATGTCTATCTATTTTCCATCTAGACGCACCACAAACTTTGCAAGAATCAAGTAAACTATCCTCCTTCCTGTATAACATGCAATCATTAGTACAAGCATCAATCTTGTTGTAAGAAAGGCCAAGGTCTATAATTATCTTCTTTGCCTCATAATACGATTTTGGCAAATTGGCACCATCAGGTAACAACTCCTCTTTTAACATTTTCAACAACATTTTAAATAAATAATTACTCCAACGACCCATACTTTTGATGTGAAGCAATTTAATCAAAGAGAAAAGCTTTGAAGCTTTTGAATTTTTGTACTGTGGCTGCTCGAAATCCTTCAATAGCCTGTAAAATCTTTTTGCTTCAATATTTGGTTCCTCTTCAATTAAATCATCACAATCAGTGTGTACGGTTCTTCCATCAATATAAGGATATAGATGTCTCAATAATTCTTGTATTGCATCTTCACTTTTACATTCTTCTAGTTCATCGATGTCTTCATCTTCTGATTCTGACAGTGGCTTACCTAACTTTTTCCCGTGATGATACCAAAAAGTATAATTTTGAATTATTCCATATAATTTCAAATGTGTTTTAACTGTCTTACAAGTTCCTAAAGTTGCATTACAACATTCGACATACGAAAAATGTATTTCATATTCTTCTCCGGTTTTCTAAAAAGCATAATCCAAAAACTTTTGAACTCCGATTAATTAGGCATCATCGAGCTGATTATTAACAAGTTTCATCCATTGCTTACTAGGTTCCATAACCTTGGAGAGTAAATAAAAATAAAATTAAAATAAAGATAAACGATAATAAAAATACTACGATGCACACTACTTGTTACGATCAGATGAACATAACCGATTCAACTCTAAGGTCTCACTTTCTAATCGACTTGGCTCCTCTGTTTTCAGCTCAAAGAAATTTTTATTTGCTAGATGACACAATAACAGAATATAAGTAGTATTTTTATTTGCTAGATGACACAATGTAAGTAGTATAAACTTACATTTTGATACCAAGAATAATCAGTTTATACATAAAACTAGGGCAGCCCCAAACAACAAACTTGCACAAACTTTCAATTTTTAATCACCTTATAGAAGAAATCCCAAACAAAAAACTTGAGAAAACTTTCTATTTTTTAATCAGCTTATAGAAAAAATCCCAAACAACAAACTTAAGCAAACTTTCTATTTTTTAAATAGCTCATAGAAGAAATCCCAAACAACAAACTTGAGCAAACAACAGTAAAATTTATAGCAGCCCAAATATCCTCAAGATTAATCCCTCACTGAATACATAAAACTAATCCATTCATGGAATAATTAGCTTTCAAAACGAGACGGTTCTCAAAGGAGGCATACCATGGAATAACTAGCTTTCAAAACCTAGAATTCAGTAAGAGTATGCCAGATAGTAATGGTTTTCTTCCTTTTTGACTAACCATGCACATGAACTCTAAGCTTGAACACGATAAATATCGATGAATCATTCTAATCACTCGATGATGAAATTTAACGCAAGTAGTCAATTCAAAACCCAACAGATAATAATAGATTGAAACAACATATTTAAACACAATAAGCCAAGTACTTTCAGATAATTTCCAATTAAGCTTCAATTTAGCCAATTCATAGAAGAAGAAGAAGAGAGAAGAAGAAGAAAAAGAGCAACTTGAAAGAGGAGGCATACCGTGGATTCTCAAAGGAGGAGATGGAAACTAGGGAAGATGATCAGATCAGTTGATCGATTTCGCTCGCACTCGACCAGACAAGCGAGACCGGCTCTAACGCTAGCTTGACGGGAGATTAGGCTAGAGGATTCGAGCGGCACTCTGTTTTGTTTTGAGAATACAGAGGTTCAATTTTCTTAAAACCTTTTATTTTTTAGTTTTGGCACCTAATTTTTAGAAAAAGATAATTTTTTAATAATTTGGTATTAGATTTGGCGGGACTCTCTCACACTTTTACCTCGCAATTATAACTTGGAACCAGCTACTATTTTTTCAGGGACCAGATTTACTACCTTCGCAAAAAAATAAAGCATTAAGGACCGCAATATAATCTCTTCCCAATACATATATTATTAGTGACGAGATTATTTACTCGTCCCTAAAAGTTGGTCGTAAATAAGGATTTTTTTTTTGTAGTGTCAAGCCTAAAGCTTCCACGGACCTCCAAAATATATTTCGAGCATGCTCCTAAGTCCTAGATTACCTAACAGAGCTAAACAAATCGTAAAAATTTCAATTCGAGATTATATACAAATAAGTCAAAACTTGGTCAAACCTTTCAAATTTCAAGCTTCAAATTGAGAACTGTTCTTCTAAATTCATTCTGATTACCCTAAAAACCAAAATCAATGATTTACAGAAGTCATAATACATCACACAGGGTAAGTCATGCCCGAGAACTGACGAGCAAAGTGCAAAAGCTCAATACAACCGGTCGGATCGTCATAACTAATTTTTTGTTGTTTATTCTTATGGATCCTTTTTTTTTTTGCTTGTTCTGTGTATTCCATATTATTTTTCTATATGCAGCAAGTATATCCTGCACTTTCTAATTCAGACTTTTGGTAGTACTATTTTTATTGAAACCTTTGTTACAAAATTAAAGTAATTTTTTATTATCGGGTCAATTCCATTGCAATTCGAAGGTATATTGGGGATTTTAATTTCTATGAAAATCATTATCTGATAAATTACTCATTCCTTCTTATTGGTTTTGGTAATTACTAAGGGTAGCCATGAATTTCACACGTATTGCAATATTATTCTTGAGTTTATCTTTATAAAAAACTGATTCTATTTAAAAGAGGGGATGTAAACAAAGTTTCTGGTTGTCGCCCATTAAGAAGTTTCAACAAATTATTACTTTCCTTGACTGAAAAGAAATAGCAATCTTTATATTTCAGGATCTACGATTCCTTTGTTTTTAAGTTGGAACCAAATATATTAACATTTGAAACATTTGTTAGTGTTAAACTTGAAACAATAGAGTTTTCATTTGTACCATAGAAATTAATTACTAATATATATACATGGTTACCATTTAAGAATTTTGGAAATTATTTTGAATTGATTTTTACTTTTTAAAATTCGATGATTCAAGTAGAATCAAGAAAGGTCGTGGAAGGACAATGGAAAAAGGTGTTGAGAAAGTGAATAAGTCTATAGGGAGAAAGATGGTTATAGATATCCCAGTTGGTAAAGAAAGGCCAGTTAAGGCAATTCTATCAACAAAGCTATCAAATGAGTTAGGAATTATTGCTCGCAACTTTCTTTCGCTTCCAAACAAGTGGAAGGAACTCACAAGAGAGGATAAGGATGCAGCATTAATTAGATTCCATGTAAAGATTCTATATTTTGGTGAATTTTATTGCATTATAAATATGTTAGTTTTTAATCTTTTACCTGCAAAGGAAATTTTTTATTGTTTTATGAGTGTCTTCATCACTTCTCATTTTGCTGGAGACGTTTGAAATTAATGTCACGACCCTAATTCACTAATCGTGAACACGTCATGACGGCACCTAGTCTTCGCGACTAGGTAAGCCTAACACAAATTGCGGAAGTAACAACATTTAAAAAATTTTAATCAAAAGCTAAATAACATGAGTAATGTATACAGTTGCCGCTTGGTACATACACTTCAACACTTTAAAATTCTGAAACTATCCCAAAGACTCGGAAACCTGCGGGCAACACAGGCTAAGAGTAATACATAACACTGCTCTAATCATCCGGAAAGTCTATAACAAGGAAGGATGGAATAATATCTTACTAACTAAAGGGGTAGAGTGAGAGGGAGACTCTGCGGTCTGCGGACGCGGCAGATATACCTCAAGTCTCCGAAATGCTCCCTGCAACTACTGATAATGCACCTATGTTGAGGTACCTGGATCTGCACATGAAAAACATGCGCAGAAGAGGCGTGAGTACACCACAGCGGTACTCAGTAAGTGCCAATCCTAACCTCGGTTGGGTAGTGACGAGGGAAGGTCAGGGCCCTACTGAGGGAGAAATAATACAGCAGAAAAAATATTAATAGTGTAGAAATCTGACGAAAACTAATGAACGCAGCAGTGCAATAAGGCAAATCAATGAAATAAAAATACTACAAAGACAGATCATAAGCACAGAGTAAATACAGCTAAATTGCAAGAATGCCAACGAGGGTCTCCCAGGATACCGACCTGTAGCCCTTTCTTCAACTGTCCAATGGATCTCCCGGTATACCGTTCCATAATCCAACTCTCATATCAATATCAAGGATCTTCCGTGATACCGTCCCGCAATCCAATCATTAGCGCGTAGGGGGATCTCCCGGGATACCGTCCCGTAGTCCCAAAATAAAAGTGCAGGGGGATCTCCTGGGATACCGTCCCGTAGTCCCAAAATAAAAGTGCAGGGGGATCTCCCGGGATACCGTTCCGTTATCCCAAAATAAAAGTGCAGAGGGATCTCCCGGGAATCAAACCCGTAGTCCCAAAGTAAATGTGCAGGGGGAACTCCCGGAAATCAAACCCGTAGTCCCAAAGTAAAAGTGTATGGGGATCTCCCGGGAATCAAACCCGTAGTCCCAAAGTAAACAAACAAGGGGGAGCTCCCGGAATTTCCACATCCATAGTCCTAATATAACTGCACAACCAAAATCAGGGGAATATTCAGAAGTGAAGTACATCAATACAACAACAACTCAAAATATCAAATAATTACCAAACTCGTGGCAAATAATAGTATATCCTACCCTAATATGCTTCATAGAGTGCAAACAAGGATATTTAAGCAAATAGGCAAGTAATTCCACTAAACGTGCTTTTCTATACTAGCACAGGTTATAGTAGCAAGTAGAATAAGGCAAATACGAAAGAAATTGAGTTCAA
>MU763360.1:18105-41043 GCA_026770625.1 Nicotiana glauca | reverse complement strand
GACCCTAGTTCACCAATCGTGAACACGTCATGACGGCACCTAGTCTTCGCGACTAGGTAAGCCTAACACAAATTGCGGAAGTAACAACATTTACAAAATTTTAATCAAAAGCTAAATAACATGAGTAATGTATATAGTTGCCGCTTGGCACATACACTTTAACACTTTAAAATTCTGAAACTATCCCAAAGACCCGGAAACCCACGGGCAACACATGCTAAGAGTAATACATAAAACTACTCTAATCATCCGGAAAGTCTATAACAAGGAAGAATGGAATAGCATCTAACTAACTAAAGGGGTAGAGTGAGAGGGAGACTCTCCGATTTACGGCCGCGGCAGATATACCTCAAGTCTCCGAAATACTCCCTGCAACTACTGATAATGCGCCTGCATAAAGGTACCTGGATCTGCACATGAAAAACATGAGCAGAAGAGGCGTGAGTACACCATAGCGGTACTAATAAGTGCCAAGCCTAACCTCAGTTAGGTAGTGACGAGGAAAGGTCAGGGCCATACTGAGGCAAAAATAATGTAGCAGCAAAAATATTAACAGTGTAGAAATCTGACGAAAACTAATGACCGCAGCAGTGAAATAAGGCAGATCAATGAAATAATAATACTACAAAGACAGAACATAGGCACAGAGTAAATACCGCTAAATTGCAAGAATACCAACGAGGGTCTCCCAGGACACCGTCCTGTTGCCCTTTCTTCAACTGTCCACTGGATCTTCCGGGATACCGTTCCGTAATCCAACTCTCATATCAATATCAAGGATTTTCCGGGAGATACCGTCCTGAGTCCAATCCTCAGCGTGTAGGGGAATCTCCCAGGATACCGTCCCATAGTCCCAAAATAAAAGTGCAGGGGGATCTTCCGGGATACCATCCCGTAGTCCCAAAATAAATGTGTAGGGGGATCTCCTGGAATACCGTCCCGTAGTCCCAAAATAAAAGTGTAGGGGGATCTCTCGGGAATCAAACCCGTAGTCCCAAAGTAAAAGTGTAGGGGGATCTCTCGGTAATTAAACCCGTAGTCCCAAAGTAAAAATGCAGGGGGATCTCCCGGGAATCAAACCCGTAGTCCCAAAGTAAACAAACAAGGGGGGAGCTCCCGGAATTTCCACATTTGTAGTCCCAATGTAAATGCGCAACCAAAATCAGAGGAATACTCAGAAGTGAAGTACATCAATACAACAACAACTCAAAATATCAAATAATTACCAAACTCATGGCCAACAATAGTAGATCCTTCTTCATAGAGTGCAAGCAAGGAATTTTAAGCAAATAGTCAAGTAATTCCACTAAACGTGCTTTTCTATACTAGCACAGGCTATAAAAGCAAGTAGAATAAGGCAAATACGAAAGAAATTGAGTTCAAGTATTTTAAGTAAAAATTTGGGTTTTCAACAATTAGCTCAAGTACGCGCTCGTCACCTCACGCACAAGGAATTCCATTACCAAATATCACATTCTATGGTCAAAGTCCCCCACACAAGGTTAGACAAGCCACTTACCTGGATCAAGTGCAAGTCAACCTGAAATCACGCTCTTGCCACGAGTATCCGACTCCAAATGACTCAAATCTATTCAATTAAATTGCATATTATAAATAATAATTCAAGTAATTTATTCTACAATTAAATTCTAAGCTAATACGCAAAATTATGTAAAATGACCAAAATACCCCTTGGGCCCCACGTCTCGGAACCGGGTAAAATTTACATTCCCAGAAACCTCGCACTCTCACGAGTCTAACCACACTAAATTTATAAAATTCCCATATCATTTTGACCCTCAAATCAGTGATTCTATCCAAGAGGATTTTATACCATTTTCAACAAAATTCTCAGATTAAACACCAAAATTTGCAATAGATTCGAGTTATACAACCAAAATTGAGTTAAGAACACTTACCCTAATGTTTTCCTTGAAAATCTCTCCAAAAATCGCTTCACCTGAGCTCCCTTGGTCCAAAAATGTTAAAAATGGCCGAAACCATAAAATAAAGCTTCTGCCCTGGTATTTACTCTTCGCAATTGCGAAAATTGCTCTGTGATCGCGAAGAACTACTTTTCTTCGCCCAAAATTTGCTCTTCGCGATCGCGGTAAACAGCACACATTCGATCAAAAACCCGCCCAAACCACGTCCAAATGACCTGAAATTTTGCATGCACATCCCAAATGACATGACGGTGCTACAACAACTTCCAGAATCCCGTTCCGACCCTCAGATCTAAATTTCACTTGTCAACCGGAAATTGCCAAAATACTAACTTTCGGCATTTCTAGACTAAATGAGTTACGGGTTTCCAAAATACATTCTGAACACGCTCCCAACCCCGAAATCACCTAACGGAGCTAACGGAACCATCATATATCCATTCCGAGGTCGTCTTCATATTGTTTCGATTATGGACTATTTTTCAACACTTAAGCTCTCATTTAGGGACTAAGTGTCCCACAACACTCCGAATCCAAACACCGAACGTCCCCACAAACCAAAATAGCATAAATGAACTTAAGAGAAGCAGTTAATAGGGATTCGGGGCATAAATTCTAAAAACGACCGGCCAGATCGTTACAATTAACTTGGACAAGCATTACACCAAAGATCACATTGAGGATATTCTAAAAAATAGAAACCGACAATGGCGCTACAAATTAAACAAGCTTTTTGAAAGTGCAAGCTCCGAGGAAGAGGATCGTAAAATTGATGTGCCAGAGTTGACCCCGTAAAATTGAAACATGCTCTGTGACATATGGGCGAATCCAGAGCATAAGGTAATTTCTATTCATATTGTCTCGATATATCTTTTTCTGGCAAACAACATTCATGATTTCTCAAAGAAAAGGGTAATTTAAGTAATTAAGTATATGAACGAACAAAATGTACATAATATATTTTAAGTAACATATTTTTCTCTACTTTGTAGCTACAACATCTTCATGGATGATATGGCTTAGATTAATATGAGTAGACCCTTACAGAAGATACAAATAGTAGAAAATAACCTGGAAGTAAAAAAGATAAAAGAAGATCCTTTAAATGCCTCATAAAAATGCAACCTTTGAGAAGAGCTTGATGTGGTTCTTTAGTTTCTATCCACTCTTTTATGCTAACATCTGAGAACTTATAGTGCGAAATGATAATAAGCTTTAGCATCATATTTATTTCATTATAATTTTATTTACTTATATTTATATATTCATTGTAGATATGATGCGAGATAAATAAGGTCAATCGAACAAAGCTGAAATCTAATCATTTCATGGTGTCAAGAGCTTTTGTAACTGCTCATGCTGAAACAGTAAGTTATACTATTTTTACTTTTTTGTATCTTTTCCAATCTCTATGCTTTGAAGGTGAAGACTGAAATCTCAAGGGACATTTTTAATATTCAAAATGGTGAAAAAATGGAAAAGAACTTGCACATACTTTTAAGTATTGCCATTTTTCATTCATAATTCAAATCAAGTTAGTTTCTTGTTACTGTTGTACAAGTTTTCTTATTGCAATTGCTGAGTATTCTAGAGCTTGTTTGGCCAATTTATTGCTGTCGAGGCTCTGTTTGTGACTCGTTACGGGATTTCTAATTTTCTTATATGGCATTTTATGAACCGGTTAGCTTATTTTGCTTTGCTGATATCTAGTTTCCTATTGTGAGGATCATCTGTCGTATTTGCTCTGAACTCAATATTTGCACTGGGATCAATCACTTCTTTACCCACATGTTTCCATGTTAATGCAGTTTATGAGTGTTTTCATTACATAAATTAGCACTTAAAACTAGACATATAACTTGGTTAAATATTAGACATTTTCATGCTCTTAAGTAATAAATTAGTAGAACTTGACTGTTAAGCCCTTATTATGTTTTGGTGTAAACTGGAACTTGTAAATGATACCGAAATCTTGTTAGATCACATTTCCTAATTTGCATCCCCATTGTTAGTGCTAATACTCAACTAAAACTTACCTTTTCTAAGAAAAAAAATGTAGAAAACTTGATTCTCATCAGACATTCCATCAACTATACTTTTATATTTGAAGATTAATGTATCCACTGATTTAGTTAATATCTGATATCTTCTCATACAGAAGGCATATATTCTATGTAAAGAAGTTATTATTATTTTATTTATTTTTGAGTTATTCTAACTCAGAAAGCATTTGCGTCAGTTCTTCCTCTTCCTTTCTATTTGTTTTTTTTTTGCTCGAGTTCAACGATCCCTGCCTACATTAGAAAGTCAAATATGTGGGATGAGAATTTCAAAAATGGGAGAAACTTATCATTTGTATAAAAAATAGAGAACCTGCTTAATGTGTAATACTTGACTCTCTGAAACTAACCTTGCCTCATATGTGTAAATATTTTCACAACCAGACCCCAAACTTATTCATAAATATGAAGTTTTAATTTGCTTATATATGTTATACAGTCATCTAGATATCATGCCCTCCAGTTGCCCATGTAAGGAACTCGCGCTTCTATAAAAGTCAACAAAGATCTGAATCACTGCTCTTTTTCCTTCTTTGTTTGGTTTAAGTTGTCGACAATATAAAATGAACTAGAGAGGCTACATTTAGGATGTTTGAATGAACTCTTTTTGTATTAGAATAGCTTAGATAGCTAGATGCATGGTTAGGTTCTTTGGTAGAGTTACATATTCGACTTTGGATTAATGTTTGGACAATGGGAATATGAGAAAGGGTCCCAAGGATCAAGGGGAGTCTGCCGTGAAACATTGAAGCCTATTTAGTTATTTATATGTTTGAGATGTAATTTATATTGAACAAAGTCATGGTGAATTGGTAATTGAGAGGTGAGAAAATTTCTGTGCAACTTGTTTCTTTCGTATCTCTTTACATTTCTTTAAATCTTTATCAGCATGCTCTAGTTAAACTTTTAATTATCAAATATTAGTATCAAATCTAGGACCTTAATAACAAGAAACACTGCTTCTATGTGTGCCTCATGTATTCTACAACAACTATTAGTAGTAATATTTTAATGCTCTTACAATATATTGAGCTTTCTACTATAAAACCTTTATGTGTTTTCTTTCTCTGAGTTTATTTTTGTATAAAAGGGTAGTCAGCATATAATAAATTATGTCTTTCTATTAGTTGGGAAGCTGTAACTACTCTATATTAGGTTTCTAATATTGCTTGTCACATCAATTTATGACTCTGCAATGTTCTGTCTCACAAAATTCTCAAAAATAGCTGCCTTGACAGGAGTTGGTATAGGTAAAAAGGTTTGGTGCAGATACATTCATTACCTTTTGTTGAGCCTGTAATATAATCATGCCAATGTGGTTGAGGTTCAATCACCCTACACATTCATTACTAAGATGATACTTTTGTAATATTTTATATTATTTTCATATTGCGTAGGGTGTGAAGGGACATGAAGGAGTATAGCCAAATAGGATTGAGTTCTACAAAAATACCCATTACTCGAGTGAAAAAGAATGGTCATCTCCAGATGCTAAGACTAATTACATAAGTAATATTTTAGCATGTCTCATGTATTCATTCTATCTTATAACTAATTTAACTGATGTAATATTTTATGTCGAAAAAAATATGAGATTTGAGAGCTCAGTCAATTTCTGAGGAGGATCCAATTACTATTGATGAAATTCTTGATAATGTGCTTGGTACAAGGTCGTGATATATTCAAGGCCTTGGCTATGGTCCAAAGCTTAATACAATTACAACAACAAAAAGAAGGACAATAGAATTAGAGGACGCTCTTGGAGGCAAAAGACGATGCTGCTACTGCCCAACATAGTTTTCAATAACATTTGAATGTAGCTGAAACTAAGGTAGAAAATCAGCAGGTACAAATACAAACATTAACTTCTGAGTTGGGGTACTCTAAGGGCACGCCAAAAGGAAATATTAAACCAAATGAAGCGTCATTTTATTGGCTCATCACCATCAAGGTTAGAAGTACTACATCTTTAAATAATAAATTCAATTATAATTCTTTTACCATCTAAGTTGGAATGTTTCTTTTAATGATATAACGAAGATTGAGCTCCACCAGATTATCAATTTTGGGTAAACTAGACTTCACATTATTTAATTTTTTTCTCATTTTTATTTATTTGTATCATAATTCAATTATTTATTTCACCAATTAAACTCTACATATAACAAAAAGTTGTAGTTTATTCCAATTATATTTTATTTATACCACCATACCATAAAGTATTAACTTAAATCATAATTTTTTCTCTATCTTTTATACATGTATATGAAGGTAACTATTGGATCAAGACTAATTGCAAGTGAAGTGTCACTGCATTCATCCACTTCTCAGTCCTATTTTAGGAGTAATATTTTTTAGTTAGACTTTTATGTTAGACAAATTTACTTTAATTATGTTTCTTTTAATTTAAGGAGCTTTTATTTCAATATCGTTTTAATATTAGTTTTATAATCAATGATAAATATTTTTGTTATTACCTTTGATTGTTTCTATTTTTCTATTATTACTTTGATTTTTTTAGTATGTTATTTCAAATTAGTATAATGTTAATTTATAACAAATACGAATATAAACGTCATCAAAATTTGTTAGTAGTGACAAAAAAGTTCACTTTTGTGTAGTTTTTAGGAATATCACATTTTCGTCACGAAACAATTTAAGTTCGTTATAAATTCACCATATTTAGAGACAAAATAATTTATGTCCCAAAATTATCTTTTTATTTGTAACGACCCGACCGATCGTTTTGAGCTCTAGCACGTCGTTCAGCAATCTAAGGCCATGAGCAGCTTCATTTCTGGTAATATGTCTTGTGCACGTGGTTGGAATTGAATTTCGGGAAGTTCAGAGTTGATTGGGAAAGAGAATTCTCATTTCAGAAGCTTTGAGTTGTAAGAACTAACTAAGGTTGGACTTTTAAGGAAACGGACTCAGAATCGGGATCTGAAGGTTTCGGCAAGTTTGTGTGATGATTTCGGACTTGGGCGTATACCAGGTTCGGGTTTTGGATAACCCAAGAGCGTTTTGGTGCCTATTGTGAAAGTTAGGATTTTAGAAAATTTTTTATAAGTTTGGCTTGAAGTGCATTTCAGTGTTATTAATATCTCTTTGGGATTCCGAGTTAGGGAGAAGCTCCGTATGGTGGTTCAGGAGTTGGGAGCATGATCGGAAGTGAATTCGGAGGTCCGTAGGTCATTTTGGAGCCATTTAGCTAAAGATAGAAATTTGAAGGTTTTTGAGAAGTTTGACCGGAAGTGGACTTCTTTGATATTGGGGTTGGAATCTGATTACAAAAGCTGGAGTAGGTCTGTGATGTCGAATATGACTTATGTGCAAAATTTAAAGTCTATCAGACGTTATTTGATAGGTTTAAACATCAAAAATAGATGTTTGAAATTATAAAGTTCATAAATCTTGGATTGGAGATTGATTCATGGTTTTAGAGTTGTTTGATATGATTTGAGGCCTCGAGCAAGTTTGTAATGTGTTTCGGGACTGGTTGGTATGAATTGTTGGGGTCCCGGGGGCCTCGAGTGGATTCCGGGTGGTTAACGGATCGAAAATAGAATTTTTGGAAGGCTGAACTTGCTGGTTGCTGTCATTACCGCACCTGCGAGAATTGGGTCGGAGGTACGGAGCCACAGAAGCGGTCGAAGGAGCCGCAGATGCGGTTTTGGGCTGGAAAAGAAGGGACCACAGATGTGGTCATTATTCCACAGATACGGGACCGAACCTGCGGTGGAGAAAATGTAGAAGTTAAAAAAAAGGGGCAACCTGGGAAGGACCACAGATGCGGTAATGGGACCGCACCTGCGGAACCGCAGAAGCGGTCGAGGGACCGCAGGTGCGGAAAATGTTGGAGGCAGAGAGGTGTTTAAAAATCAGGATTTAGCCATTTTCTCTAATATTTTCTTGGCTAGGGCGATTTTTGGGGGAGCTTCAAGTGGAATTTTGATCATTAACAATAAGGTAAGCTAATCCCATCCATCTTGAGTAAAATACATTGATTATGTATAGATTTTAGTAAGTAAATGGATAGAAATTTGGGGTTTTGATAGAAAGACCTAGAAATTTATATTTTTGGAATTTAACCATGATTTTTGGTATGAAATTTAGAGAAAATTATATATTTGAGTTCGTGAAGCTATGTGTAAACTTATTCTTCGAAAATTTTTGAAATCTGGGCATGTGGGCCCGAGGGCATTTTAGTCAACTTTTTGATCGGGATTAGAAATGGTTATAAATTAGGTTGTAATGAATAAGTGAGTATATATTAATGGATTGGTATCATTATTGGATAGCTTTGGAGCTTTGTTCATCGGATCGAGTCTTCGGAAGAACATGGAATATCAGTTATGGATCTTCGGAGCGAGGTGAGTCTCCTTTCTAACCTTGTGAGAGGGAATTATCCCCATGGGTAAATTAATTGGATATGTGCTCATTTTAGTTAGTGATACATACGCACGAGGTGATGAGAGTCTGTGCGTAGCTACTATTATGCTATTGTCCGGGTAGTCTAGGACCAAAAAACATGTTGTTCATGGATTATTTGTAAACGTATTGATGACTTGAATTTCTTAAATCACAGCAAATTAGTAAATGAATTTCTAAAAGGATTAAACTTTATTTTTCTTAAATCATTAGAGGAAAATTGGATTTTATTGGAATAAACATTTCTCTATAAACTCTAAACTGTTGTTTAACTGTGTGTATATATATGTGCCTGCGTCGCATGTATGATTCGCGAGCGGGATATTTTTTTATTGAATGTTGAGCGCATCGCACGTATGATACGCGAACGGTAATAGATTCATCTATGGTTCGCGTCGTTCGACCCTCGGCAGTGCAAAGTTATTTTTTGTTGGATTGGGCCGTACGCCTCGGCATGATTTATGCGGGGTATTTGTTTATCGAATGTTGACCGCATCGCACGTATGATATACGAGCGAGGTAATAGATGCATCTATGGTTCGCGTCATTCGACCCTCGGCAACGCACAGTTTATTTTTTGTTGGATCGGGCCGTACGCTTAGGCATGATTTGTGCATGCTTGTATTGCTTGCCTTGAGATTATTTGAGATTGAAATTTGCTCTCCCCAACTGGAGATAGTTGAACACTAATGGATTATGAATCCGGGGACCTTCAACATAAAAAGGAACTTTTACCTGTTCATGGCTTATTTGAAATTACTATCATTCTTAATAAATCCATAATTATTCACATTAATAATATATTATTATTGGACCTCTAGTAAGTATCACAGTCGACCATATCGTCTCAACTTCTTCGATATTCGACGGGATACTCATTGAGTACACGTTGTTTCCGTACTCATACTACACTTCTATGCATTTTTGTTGCATAGGCATATGCACCTCTAGTGGCCGAGTGGGCGTAGCAGCATGGTTGGCACGGGGACAAGGTGAGTTGTATTTCCTCGAGGCGACCCATAGCTAGTATAGTCTATCTCAGGATTATATTTATTTTTTGTCCAATTGTATTCCGGACAGCTGTTGTACTTTATTCGGTTTTTCTTAAAAATTACTCATGCACTTGTGACACCGGGTTCTGGGAATGTTCATGAGTTTTATTCAGAAACATTAAAAAGGTTGTTAAATGTCACATTATTTCTTCAGAGAAAAATATTATGTGTTGTTAGATGTATAAAAGAAGTGATTTCGAAAATATTTAGAACGAGAACTTAATTATGTTTTTTTTTTGGTTGGCTTGCCTGACAGCGGTATACGGCGCCACCATGACCCTTAGTGGATTTTGGGTCGTGAAAATATGGTATCAGAGCACTAGATTCCTAACATCTCACGAGTCATGAGCAAGTCTAGTAGAGTCTCATGGATCGGTACAAAGACAACTGTACTTATCCTCGGGAGGTTGCAGGAGTGTTAGGAGTACTTCCCTTCTTGGTTTCCCATCGTGCTATTTGATCCCTAGAGGCTACGCCTTTGATTTTTTCCTGATCAATCTTATGCGACGCGAACCGCCTATTATAAAATGAGAATTGAAGAATTTTTATGGTACTACCGATGCAGTACAGGGTATTTCTCTCGATATAGTTGTCTGAGCCATTAACATCGCCTTGTGAAAGGATATTCTATTGTTTCAGCTTAGTAGTGGTACTTCTAAGAGCTCTGAGGCTAAGCACAAGTTTTCATGATGCTTATGAACTATTATTCCATAGTATTGATATGATGGTAGGACATTTGCCTGCGTGTCGGGGCGGTGAATGACTTGAAGTGAGGTTAACTCTGTGCATAATATCGAGATTTAGTATTTTCTTCCCGGCATGGTAAAGGAAATCAAACTAAGAATGGTCAGGTGTGGGTTGGTGGAGTAATGAGACTTGGTATTTGCGAGCGTGGTGGAGCTTTCTTCTATGATGGGTTGTCATCGTCCTAATTGAACGTACTAAGTCTGCCGGTGTTATGACCTTCTACAATTCGCCTTTGGGGTAAGCTATTGTGAAATAGTATCAGAAACACGACTGTCAGATATTGCAGGGTGCGCTAGTTCAGGGTTGAATCAATGTTTTGAATGTCAATAGTATGAGAAAGATGATCTTCCGAAAGGTATAAAGTTAGCAGCAATTGTGGGTTCAAGTGCCACGAAGATAAATGTTATTTAAGGCAGCAACTGAATAACAAAGAATGAGGAAAGACATGTGGGAAGTTTCAGGTCATAGCTAAAACTTCGAGAAGGCCAGGTATGAAAAGCAAAGGTCGAGTAATCAACTAAAGGGGTGATTTTCGCGAAAGTGGGAGACTTTGGAGTGATTTGGGAATTTAGTGATTGGCTATTTGGGCCTACGAATTAATTTCGAGTATGGGCTATCAGGAGGCAGGAGATTTTGATATAATGGAAAGGGGATTCTAGAAATGGGGAAGGATACAACCATAACTTGAATTGAAAAGATGTCGTCACGCATTTAATTGCTGTCCACGAAGGGTTAATGGACTTATGAAGCTAGAGAGTTACCTCGGACTCAGGACGGTTTATTGATGACATAACAATTGTACACTGTGCAACAGCGTAGGAAGATGTCAGGGACTGATTTCCACATGTGGGTTATTTCCTGTGAGCAGGCTAGCGGTCGCGTGGTGGGCGAGGTTTCTACGAAGAATTCTATTGGCTATACAGCAAAGAGATCGGTCCTGTAAATGTAGTTGATGATTTAGAGTATAAAAGGCATTTTGTAGAAAGATTTCGAAAATGTTGGTTGTTGATTGCGCAAGGTTATGCCAATAAGAGATAAAGAATCCTGGTGAATTTCAGAGTTGTGTAATAGTGGCTTCAAGCTAAGTGGGAGAGCCCCAGTGCCTATGATTGGGTTGCATGGTTAACTACTTGCGAGGTTCCGGTTATTATCATGTCGTGGGTTATTTCAGCTACAGGAAAAGACCATACATGGTAATTGGAGCAGAGGAATTGTTGAGGGTATGCTATGGTTGACCTTATTGGCTCATGTTCAGACTTGGGGAAGGATTTAGGATTTTTGTCATATATAGAAGTGGATCTATAGGGAAGTCATTCTTACAGGTGCTTCGCCAAGAGGGTATTCATGTGCTAGAAGATTCATGGAATTGATTATACTCGTGGCCAGGTGGGGGCGGGTGGCTCTTAACAACGGTCCTAATAGATTCAAAAGGGGTGAAGTGTGGTGCCTAATGATTTCAAGCCTATAGATACGGTTAAGAGTCAAGATTTTGTAGCGGCTTATGAGAAGAGACCTAGAATTCTCTATGATGTTTTGACTTGCAGTGTAGCATTTGGGAGGAAAAATAAGAAGACTCTTCAGAGTCTTATAGGGATTACTAGAATGGGCATACTACTTGAGGTTGAGGAGGTGCACACAAGGGAGGTATGAAATGGTCTGTGGGATTTGAGACAGCATGGTCTCGTGATTCAAGGTTACTCGCGATGAGTAAGGATGAAGTTATTTTTGTTTAAGGCAAGTTAATGATGAATTGGAGGAAGTTAGATTGGTTAGCCATGGTTGAATTGGCATAGTGGTGGCAATACATGTGAGGCTTGTCGGTCACCGTAATTGAGGTTATTCAGTGGTATTCTTCTATTATGGCCTGTTATGTGTAGGCAGATCCCGGAAGCACTATGGTAGCTTAGACCACTACTTAGAGAATTGCATATTCTACGATTATGAGAATTCACCTGTGTGTGACAACCCAAAGGGTCATCACCTGTTTTCTTATCCATTCCGAGCTTTTGAGGCCTTGAAAACCTCATTTACAGTCGCCTCGAATTGGGTGCGCAGTCCAGGCGCGTAGCCGGAAGTTCAAATGTGAAATTCTTTGAAAATTTGCTAAGTTTTGATATTAAAATTAATAAATTTGACTTCGGTCAACATTTTGGGTAAATGGACCTGGACCCTTAATTTGACGGACCCAGGAGGTCCGTAGGAAAATATGGGACTTGGGCATATGCCCGGAATCGAATTTCGAGGTCCCATTTGAGTAAAAATATTTTCTGAAAATATTTAAGGAAAATGGAAATAAAATTTCATTAGAAAGTGATGGTATCGGGCCCATATTTTGGTTCCGACTAACGGTACAAGTCTTATATATGGTTTACGCACTTTCTATAAAGTTTGGTTGAAAACGGACGTCGTTTGACGCGTTTCGGACTCAAAATGGAAAATTTGATGTTTTATGAAATTTGAAAGAGTTCTTGTATTTTAAAGCTTAATTCGTGGTATATGACGTTATTTTGGCGATTTGATCGCACGGTTAAGTTCGTAGGATGTTATTGAGTTAGTGTATGTGTTTGGGTAGGAGCCTCGAGGGCTCAGGAGTGTTTCGGAGTGATTTTGGACTTAGGAAAAATTTCAAAAAATTGCAAAAATAGTACCTTGTGAATAGTATCCCATGAATAGTACCTCGTGAATAGTGACGTTAACAGTGACGTGAACAGTGCCGACCGGAATGTTAAGTTCTGACATTTTTCATTTTTTCCAAATGGGAACTCGGGGAGAGGTGATTTTGGAAGATTTTCAGAGAAAACAACGGGATAAGTGTTCTTAACTTAATTTTGATTAGATTACCCGGATCTATTACTAGTTTTGGCATTTAATTGGTGATTTTAGTTGGGAAAATCTTGAAAACCCTCTTGGTTAAATTTGAAGATTTGAGGGTTGAGTTGATGTCGGATTTTAGTAAAATTTGTATGGTTGGACTTGTGGTTGGATGAGGTTTCATATTCTATAATTTTTGTCGGGTTCCGAGACGTGGGCCCCATGGGCAAATTTTTAGTGCAATTTCAAATTTAAAATGGAAAATGTAGAATTTCATACGAAATTAATTCCTATAATTTCTATTGACTGAATCGAACTGTTTATGACTAGATTTGAGAATTTGGGGCACGAATTCATGAGGCAAATGCTTGTTGGAATTTTGAATTGGTTGCAAAGCGAGCTAAGTGTTTGGTCTAGCTTTAGCTTGAGGGATTATGAGTTGTGTCTTATTTGTTACATGTAAATTGTGGAGTACGACGTATAGGCATGATGTTGAGTATCTATACGCTGGTGTCAAGCATGCTCGTGAGTCTTGTATTATAATTGTTATGACTCCGTTGTGGTTTATTGCGCTTCATATGTTATTATTATTTTGATATTATTGTTCCCTTGCCGGGATATTATTGAAATATTAATGTTCACTTGTCGGAATATTATTGAAATATTATTGTTCCCTTGCCAGGATGTTATTATTTTGATTGTTGTACTATTGTTCCCTTGCCGGGATTTTATTATTTTGATGTTGTTTTTTCTTGCCGGGATTTGATTGTTGTACTATTGTTCCCTTGATGGGATGTTATTGTTTTGACGTTATTTCCTTTGCCGGGATTTGATTGTTATACTATTGTTCCCTTGCCGAGATGTTATTGTTTTGATGTTGTTTCCCTTGCCGGGATTTGATTGTTGTACTATTGTTCCCCTTGCCAGGATTTTATTATGATTTCATTTATTTCCTTGCCCTTATTTCTTGTGATTGTTGTTTGGGTGAGGAAGAGTGTTAAAGCACGAAGGGTGATGCCGTGTATGATTTTGTGAGGAAGAGTGTTAAAGCACGAAGGGTGATGCCATATATGATTTTATGAGAAAGATTATAAAGCACGAAGGGTGATGTCGTGCTGCACGATGTACAGTTCTGTGTCGCACGATGTACAATTCCATGCTGATTATATTGATTTCATGGTGAGGGTGAGAGTAAAAGCACGAAGGGTGATGTCGTGCAGTTTATATTGATTCTTATGGTGAGGACGAGAGTAATAGCACGAAGGGTGATTCCGTGCACATGTCCTTAATTTTCCCGATTCTAATTGAGTTATGTTGTCCTTTACGTTCACTTTCTGTTTTCTGTGTTACTTGTTAATAACAATTCAAGTGTATTAACTGTTTAATCCCTTTATTGTTGCGATCCTTTGTGTTGGAATCCATAGTGTTTACAATACTTCGCCTTGTTATTTTTATATGTTCAATATTTCAAATTTCAACAATTGTTACATTTTTAACTCAATTGATTTCTCAGCTAAATTTTCCTAAAACCGTTTGAGGTTGTACTTTACTTAGAAAGGAATTTCTTCTTGTAACGACCCGACCGGTCGTTTTGACCCCTAGCGCGTCGTTCAGTGGTCCGAGGCCATGATCAGCTTCATTTAAGGTATATCGACTTGTTCGCATGGTCGAAAATTTAAATTCAGGAAGATCAGAGATAAATTTGAATGAAAATTCTCATTTGAGAAGCTTAAAGTTGAAAGAATGAACTAGGATTGGTTTTTTGAGTAAACGACCTCGGATTCGGGATCTGAAGGTTCCAGCAGGTTCGTATGATGATATCGGACTTGGGTGTATGCCCAGTTCGGGTTTTGGATAACCCGGGAGCGTTTTGGCGCCTATTGTGGAAGTTGGTATTTTGGAAGAAAATTTCTTAAGTTTGGCTTGTAGTGCATTTTAGTGTTATCGATGTCCATTTGGAATTTCGAGACTGGGAGTAGCTCCGTATGATGATTCTGGAGTTGGGAGCGTGATCGGAAGCAAATTCGGAGGTCCGTAGTTCATTTTCAAGCCATTTGACTAAAGATAGAAATTGGAAGGTTTTTGGGAAGTTTGACCGAAAGTGGACTTTTTGATATCGGGGTCAGAATCCAATTCTGAAAATTGGAATAGGTCCATAATGTCAAATATGACTTGTGTGCAAAATTTGAGGTCAATCGGACGTGATTTTAGAGGTTTAAGCATTGGAAATAGAAGTTGGAAAGTTCAAAGTTCATAAAGCTTGAATCGGGGTGTAATTCATGGTGTTGGCGTTGTTTGTTATGATTTGAGGCTTCGAGCAAGACCGTAATGTGTTTTGGGACTGGTTTGGTATGATTGGTTGGGGTCCCGGGGGAATCGGGTGGAGTCCGGGTGGTTAACGGATCGAAAAATGGATTTTTTGCAAGGTTGATGTTGCTTGTTGCTGGTATTTCCACTTCTGTGGAAATGGGACCACGGAATCGGCACCGCAGAAATGAGGAAGTAACCGCAGAAGCGGTTGGGAGTAAGGTGAGCTGGGACCGCATAAGCGATAAGGAAACCGCAGAAGCGGTTCCGCTTAAGCGGAAGTTAGACCGCAGGAACGGTCCAGCCCAATTTGGCCAGAACCGCAGAAGCGACCCAAAACCGCAAAAGCGGTTTCCGTAGAAGCGGTAATGGTACCGCAGAAGCGGAAATGTCTGGAGGCAGAAGCATTGTTTTAAAAGTCAAATTTTGGCCATTTCTCTCTCATTTCTCATGGCTTTGGAGATTTTGGGAGGATTCAAGAGAGGTTCTTCATCACCAATGTTAAGGTAAGTTATTTCTACCTATTATGAGTTAAATACATTAATTATGTATGGGTTTTAGTATGAAAATGGGTAGAAAATTGAGGGTTAGAGGAAGACCTAGAAATATTGTGTTCCTGGAATTTAGCCACGATTTTGAGTATGGAATTAAGAAAAAATTATATATTTGAGTTCCTAAGGTCTTGGGTAAACTTTATATTCGAAAAGTTTTGAATTCCGGGCACATGGGCCCGAGGGCGTCTTGGTCAACTTTTCAATCGGGGTTAGGAATTTTAGTAAATTAGTTTGTAATGAATATTTGAGCATATATTAATAGATTTGCATAACCATTGGCTAGTCTTGTAGCGTGGTGCATCAATTGGAGCATTCGGAAGAATGTAGAATGTTGGTTGTGTATCTTTGGAGCGAGGTGAGTGTCCTTTCTAATCTTGTGAGGGGGAATTTACCCCATAGGTGAAGTGAATGATTATGTGCGCCTATTTGTGGGGGCTACGTACGCATCAGGTGATGAGAGTCCGTGCATAGCTATTATTATGCTATTATCCGGGTAGTTAGGACCCATCAGCATGTTATACTTGAATAAATTATGAACCCATTGATGACTTGGATTGTTTAAATCAACTTTGATTAGTAAAAGAATTTAAAAAGAGGTTAAGCATCATTTCCTGAATTGTTAAACAGAGAATTGGCTTATTTGGATAATTATACCTCGATAAAATTCTAATTGGCTATCTGAGCATGTATCTTGCATGTACCCGTGTCGCATGGATGATTCACGAGCAGGGTAATAAACCATATTAAATTAATAAAATGGATTTCTAAAAAGACTTAATCTTCGTTTTCTCAAATTATTAAAGAGAATTGGCCTTTCTTGGATAATTGCTCCATGCTAACTTCTTGACCGATTGTCTGTCTGTGTGTGTTTATTTCGGAACGGGTCGAACGCCTCGGCAGATTAATAGATGCATCTATAGGCGCGCCGTCGACCCTCGGCAAGTGCACATTTATTTTCGTTGGATCGGGTCGTCGCCTCGGTGTGATTTGCGCATGCTTGTATTGCTGCCTGGACTTATTTAAGTCGTTACATGCCTCACTTTGGCTCGATATCACCTTGTTAATAATGAAAAGAAATCTTGGAAAATTTCCTATGAAGGAATTACGTGTTTACTTGTTTCCTCTATCTGGATAAAAATTATGTTAGAAAATAAATCTACTGTTCGATATGTATATTGAGAATAAATAACCGTTGGACCATTAGAGTGTGTCAAAGTTGACCATCTCGTCTCTACCCCTTCGGTATTAGGCAGGACACTCACTGAGTACACGTTTATTACGTACTCATACTACACTTATGTGCGTTTTTGTTGCACAGGTTTATATACCTCTAGCAGCCTATTGGGCGTAGCAGCATGGATGGCGCCGGGACTAGGTGAGCTGCATCATTGGGGCGACCACAGCTAGAGTAGTTCCTTCCAATGTACTGTATTTACTTTCCGTCCACTGTATTCCGGGCGGATGTTGTATTTTATTTCTCTTATCAGTAGTCGCTCATGTACTTGTGACACCGGGTTTCTGGGATGGTTTACAATGGATTTGCACTAATTGTTATTATTTAAATTTGAATCCTAGTAGTGAACTTTTATTTATAAAAATGGAAGGAAAAACCTTAGATTTTTAAAAGTATTAAGAGAAGAATTGCTTGATAAGTTAGTTGGCTGGTCTGACAAAGGAGTCCGGCGCCACTACGACCATTAGTGGATTTTGGGTCGTGACACTTTTATGTTTTGATTTATTGATATCGCATATTAAAGGTAATAAATCATTCGATGTTGTACTCTAATTGAAAAGGGTATTTTCTTTATCAAATGATTTCTAAATATAACTTTATCATCTCTAGTTTACTTCCTAAATGGGTTGAAAGTTGTACTCTACTTTATATAAGTAAATGAGATCCTTTGAGCATTCCTAATTGTATTGGGTTATGGACCCTATGAATTGAGTAACATGAGAATGTTGTTGCGTAATGTGAGACAGAAACATGTGGGTACAAGGTACCGGAAAAAATATGATGATTTTATTAATGACAGATTATGATATAGGCACGTGGTGTCAGGAAAAATATTATTGTTTCATTTAATGGCGCGTGAATTGTCCGTGCGGTTGTAATATAAATATGGCCACGAGATGCCGTAAAAATATGAAAGTGTGCTGAGGCCTATATTATTGTGATTATGAAATGAGGCATCACAAGGTGACATGTACTCGAAAGTATTATATTCGAAAGATACTTATTTGAAAGATATTTATTTGAAGGAAATATATTCGAAATATATATTCATTGAAAAGCATATTATCTCAGAGATTATTACTTGAAGAATTTAAAGGAAAGACTTATATTTGAAGGACTTACAATAATTGATTGTACTTGTATTTATTATTTGTTGAGAAACAATTATGGTGTCTTTGTTCTCTGCCATTGATATCACTGGTTGATCAATGTTGCCATCACTGTTATCTGCTTCCTATTATTTTGTATGCTATCTTGCACAAGATTATTTGGTAGTCTGGTCCTAGCCTCGTCACTACTTCGCTGAGATTAGGCTAGGCACTTACCTGCACATGGGGTCGGTTGTGCTGATACTACACTTCTGTACATTTGTTTTATGTACAGATCCAGGTATTTGATCGTTAGTAGATATTCATTGTGGTGGAGACTCAAGGTAAACCTTTTGGTGTGATCGCAGGCTTCGGAATCACCTTCTTATTTAATATTCTCACTACTATACTTATTTCCTTATGGTTCTGTTTAGAAATGGTAGCGAAAAAACTCTATAGAGCTTATGACTTGTACTACCGGGTTTTGTGAAGATGTTCATTGTATAAGAATTTTATTTCAGAAGAATTTTAGATGTTATTATTCATGGTTGTTATTCCGCAATTATTAGGCTTACCTAGTCCTTAAGACTAGGTGCCATCACGAAACCCAACTGAGGGAAAGTAGGGTCGTGATAAGTTGGTATCAGAGCTCTAGGTACGTAGGTGCTACAGTTCATAAGCGAGTTTAGTAGAGTCGTGCGGATCGGTACAGAGACATCTGTACTTATCTTCTAGATGCTACAGAAGTTTTAGGGAAAAAATTCCCACTTTATTCATTGTTTAACGTGCGACATTTATTTAGCTTGAAACATATATCTTATGTTCTTTTGTATCCACTCATGTGTGGAATTGTGCACTGCGACAATGGTTTTTGATACCGTACAAGGTTTATAAGAGAGACATGGCTGCTTAACCATTATTACCATGTGTCATTAAAAATCGAAGATATGGAAGCGCAAAGAGATCTTTCAGTTGTTAGCATGGGGGTGCATCAGATTTTGACACATGGTTGATAAGTACAATCTTAAGAAAGTTTAATTGGTTTCCTAATCATCACAGGTGAATTTAGATCTAAAAGAAAATAAAAATAATTGGTCGTATTAAAGACTATGTGTTTCGTATGAGATTTCTATTTGGCGAATATTATTTACTAGCAATCCGAGACACTGGAGGAAGTGAGTTTAACTATCATGTGGATGACAAGTGCTAAGCAAATGGATTGATATGTCTTATGACTAGTATCGTACGAGTAGTGAAGGTTAGTATTGTGGATTGTCGGGAATGTGTCCTATGATTTTCCACCAAGTGAGGGGAGTCCACTATCAACGATCAGGTTGCAGGGTCATGTGTTATACCAATTTTTGTCTAAGATGTATTTATGTGGTATTGAAAGGTTTTCCAATTTGTATATGATCAAGAGTTGAGATTTGAATGGGATGATGATGAGACATCTGCATTTCAGTATCAGCGGAGTCATGGAAACATATTTAGCATACTCGTAATGCTTAAGCTAATCACAACACTCACGTGGGGCAGTCATCTTTTAATGTACCAGTGGCATGGAATTTCCTGTAATAGTTATTTAAGTTATTTGGTACAGACTCAGTATGAGCAGTCGAACTACAGATGGGTTGTTATGAAAATGGTGATACTAGGAACATCCTGAGAAATTATCCTAGACTTGGGAAAGACATATTTCGTCAAAGCACTCAGGCTACGTGCCCCATTGCAGTTACTACTCCACTTACATGACCAACCATGGGTAGGGGTCAGGATGTTAGAGGTGGAGACCCAGTCCGTTGATATATTTTCTATGGTATGGCTGAGGTTGCTACACCAGACGGTATCGTTATAAGTACGGTCTCGAATTAGTATAAAGTCAAAATTTTCTTAACTTGATTTGATTTTGAGTATCAAGGAAAGTTCTCCTATTGTGCTCCACTTATGAGTGAGCTTCGTAATTCTTAAATCTACATATGTGAATATTTCTGTTGGGAGATTGTATGGAGATAGCCATATCTATCATTATGTGTTGATCACTAAAAATAGTTGTGAGGCCAAAAGTAACTTTTGTTAATCATGTAATTTCTAAATTACTAATTTTAGTTGTAAATTATATACCCCATCGGTATGAGGGATCATTTTATATTGTGATTTTGTTGAATTTTTTTTTTTAAGGAAGGAAGAAAGGAACTGGAAATTTTTTATTGGCACAATGTGCAAAATACTTGTGATTTAGAGTTGAGGATGAGATCCTAATATTTTTATATGACATGAAATATTTAAATCGGGCTACAAGCTGAGGTGGATGTTATATGAAGATGAGGTCCTGGTGGTGAAAATTTATGTGTTTAAATTCCCCTTTTGTAAAATTAAAAAAAAATTGTATTATAGTACTTATAGGGAGTCATGCCTACGAGGCTTATTTAAAAATTCTTGTATGAATATTTTTGTGCATAATTTGCCAAATTGTATTGTAATTATTGAATTTTAGCCTACAAGGTATGTGCCTAGGTGACGTTAAATTGTGAATCATTAATTTGGGTAAATATTTATGAGGTCTTCATGCTACTTTGTTAGTAAAGTGAAAGCTTGAAATAAGAATTTATTAACATGAAGCTAATTGGTAATTTTTTTTAATCAATTATGTACCACTATTAAGACCAGAGATGTGGTTATGGTCATACATATTGTGCGTTTTATGTCAAGATATCATTGTGATAATGTCGTGCTTGTAATGCGAAGATTAGTGTTATTGATATATACTTTGTGGTACTTTGTTGGGTTGTGGACATGTTGTTAGGAGTTGTTTTGGTGTTACTCTGACAGGTGGATAGGCCCAATTACAGGGGAGACTTTGCTGAAATTTCTGAAAAATTTGGGAGTTAGAAAAATTTGGAATATTGAGATGTGCAAAGAAAGAGATAAGTTACATTATGTGTTTAAGGACATGCTCTACTTCACATTTGAGGACGAATGACCTGGAGTCGGGGAGAATGTAATACCCTGTATTTGATGGGTGCATAGGCACGAGTTGTTATAGCTCGTCAGGACTAATATCGTGTGTTGACGTGAAAAATCGGACCTTTTTGGAAATGATTGGAGTATAAGAAATTTGGTCTTCAAGTTTAAAAATATGTATAAAGGAAATAATCTCAATTGAAATAGCGTGTCGGACTTATGCTGAATGTGGTAATGTGGGATCAATCACGAATATTTGTGTAAAAGTAAAACCATCAATTTGGAACCTCAAAAAAATTCTTAGTACGTTCAAGGATGAACGTTTGTTTTAGAGGTGGAGAATGTGATGACCCACCTGTTTTCTTATCCATTCTGAGCTTTCGAGGCCTTGAAACCCTCATTTACAGTCGCCTCAATTTGCATGCGCAGTCCATGCGCATAGCCGGAAGCTCAAATATGAAATTCTTTGAAAATTTGCTAAGTTTTGATATTAAAATGAAAAAATTTGAATTCAGTCAATATTTTGGGTAAATGGATCCGGACCCGTAATTTGACGGACCCGGTAGGTCCGTAGAAAAATATGCGACTTGAGCGTATGCCTGAAATTGAATTCCGAGGTCCCAGGCCCGAGAAATGAATTTTTGCAATTTCTGCCACCTCCAAACCCTCTTAAAACAATATCCCACACTCCCTTCACATCCCTCTTCCCAAATCCCAAACCAGAACCTTCCTAATGCAAGTGGAACTTAACGAATCTTAGATCTAGGGTTTGCTGTAAGGGCTGTTTGAATTTCCAGGGTCAGCCAGTATTTGAGTGGTTTTAAAATCGTGTTATGTGTTTGTTCTTGGCAAGAACAAATACATAAAGTTATTTGAGAACCAAATGCGAGTTCAGGCGAGTTTAAATCTCAAAATCAGTAAGTTTTCCTTCGTATTTGACTATATTTTTATTTTTTGTTTGTTAATTCTATTTTTTGCATTATTCTGATTTTTAGTTTAGTCTTTGTTGATTGATTTTGTTGGATTTTTTCTGTTAGTGTTTAGTTCTTTAATTTTCACTTTTACTGATTAGTTTAGTTAACTTTGGTTTTTCTTTTTATCTTTTCACTATTCTTAGAATTAACGGCGATTCCATTTGATTCATACTTTTTGTATTTGATTTTGATTCATGATTTTTGGTTGTTGATCATATGACATGAATTCTACATTAGTTTTAATTTTTACTTGTTAGTTAATTGTTAATTCACTATTTTTAACACTAGGATACTAGTGTTTCACTAAGTTTAAAGTCCAGTTTTGTTAAATTAGGCTAATTAGTTTAAATTGTAAGGATTTTCTATTATTTGTTTGGATATAGCTGAAAGTTTCCAGCATTAGTGAGTAATTAAACATGGTCATTTGACCAAGCTTAATAGTGCTGGGGGTTTAGTAAGCATGGGTAGTAATTTCATACTTAGTTCAAGGGTAGTTAAGGAAATTCAAAATAGGTAATCTTGCAAATAACTGAATTGGAAACCCCTAGAATGCTCTAGACGGGGTTCCAAATTGATTTTCAGAACTTAGTGTTAAAACTTGAGAGACAAGTCAGAAAATGAAGGTATAATTAGATAAATACTGAAAATAAAAGAGGGGCTAAAGGTGTAAAATAAAAATCTGAAGCTTCCCCTCAATTTCGCCTATAAAAGGAAGTCCCCACTGCCTTCTTCAACAAGTTTTTAGATTTGAAAAATTCCCCCCCCCCCCCCCC
>MU763360.1:3897-17298 GCA_026770625.1 Nicotiana glauca | reverse complement strand
AAAAATTCCCCCCCCCCCCCCAATGTTTTCTACAGATTTTGAGATCTGAAATTTGAATTTCTCAAATTCAAAAATCCAAATTCATAATACTTCTAGATCTGAAACCATTCAAAAACCCAAAAAAAAAAAAACACAAAAAATTAAAAAAAAATTCTATTCTATTGAAGTTGCTTAGTTTAATTTCAAGCTCTAGATGTTGATTCAAGTTTTCTAGCTTAGATAAGGATAGAAATGGTTTGGAAATTCCTGGTGTTTGATTGCTAAAATTCCAGAGATTTACTGGGTTTAGTTCGAGTCAATTTGGGTTCAAACAAGTGTGTTTTGGTCATTTTGTTGTTGTTACCCTCCTGTCATTCCTTCCCGGGTATTTTGGCTTGGTTTGGGTTTTAAATTGGCCTTGTTTTCTGCTTGTGTGAGCTGCTAATTGCTATTTGTCCCTGCTGACGATTTCTCCTAGTATTTTGATTCAAACATCCAGGTACTCCTCTAGCTTCAACTATTATGTGAAGAATCAAATCAACCTGTACAAATGCCTTTGAAGTTCAATAAGGAACAAGCTGTTTTTACAAATGTGTTGCTGTGTTTCATTTTAATCCCTTATATTTAGTATAGCAATACATTTGGACAACATTCTAATTGTAGCAATAGAATCTTAGATTGGTTGTAATTGGACTCTGTAGACTATTCTCAAATGTGTATGACTGTGATGTTAGCTTAGTTTAATTTAGTTAGAATATTAATGTTGAAGATCAAGTCTGGATTTAGATATAGATTAGGCAACAAAAGTGTAAAAATCAGTGTATATACATCCATGTCATTCAGTAATTCTTGTTATTTAATATAGCTAGTTAGTTAGTTTGTGGATTATGCCTATGTTGAAAATGAACTCCAGAATAATTAGGTTATAACTTAATTGTGAGCATTTACATTGTATTCTATGTTGATTGATGACTTAGGATTTGCTTAAACTATTTCAACTTTTCAAATTTAGAATGATAGACATTAATAAGTAAATAAACGGGAACTGTGCAGTTTGTTTACACTCTAAAATCAGCATGTTACTGATGTGAGTTAATTGTACACCTACCTGACAAACTTGTTAACAGGCCTAGAGCAAAAATTGGAATCAAATTTGTGCTCATTGTGAGACCAAGCAGTATAACTCCTTAGTTTAAATGAAAACTGGGCCTAGAGATGTAATGACAGGCCCAATGTATCTTCAGCCTGCTGAATCAGTTAGCCTTCCAAAGTTAATAGTCGTTTGCGGCTTGAACCTGAACATCCGCCTCTACTCACCTTTGAATTGGGCCTGGTCTACGGCCTGGAATTTAGATAGCCTTGCAAAATAGTATTACAACTGCAATTAAAACAATGGGTCAGCTCTTGAGGCCCAACACACTGAAGCTTATCGTAGCTGTTTAGAGTAAATTTTTAAAATTTGAATCATAGTTTTGGGCCTTCTAGTTAAGTAGCATACTTGAATTAAGAGGTTTTCCTCTTGTTCAAGTGTGGACTTGAACTTGAGGCCCAAATTCCTTGTATACTTTTAATAACAGCAATTAATAATGTTGATTAATTAGGGTCCTTTTAGAGACAATCCATACTAGAAAACAATAGTCCCTTTTAGGATGGCCTTTAAAAAATAAAATGAGGTGCGCCACGCCAAATAAAATTCTTAAATTTTGTGGCCCTCCTAAACATCTATATTAAAGTACGTAGAATTTGGGACGTGCCATTTAGCGAATTTTCATGGCCTCCCGCAAAGTTAATAACACGTTAGTCGCTTTAGGCGCGTTTTTTAATAATTTAACCTTCCTAAATACGGGTGTGCATTTCATGCGACCCAAATCCAAATCCCAAAACATGGAATAAAAGGCGTCGATGATCCGGGTGCATTTCATGTGACGTGATCCGAAAACATATTTTAAAAGACGTTCAATTTCTTAAAATTTAATTAAAAGAGGTATTGCACTATAGGATGACATGTATTAAATCAAATTTTTAGCCAATTATAATAGTTTAAGCGACCGTGCTAGAACCACGGGTTCTGGAGGTGCCTAACACCTTCCCTCGGGTCAACAAAATTCCTTATTCAAAATTTTTGGTTCGTAGACTCCATTCGGAAAGTCAAAATTTTCATCGATGTGGGATTCAAGTTAAACTGGTGACTTGGGACACCAAAAGCAAAAACCTATCCCAAATGGCGACTCTAAATAAAAAAATAATCCCATTTCGAATAATGTCACTTTAAATAGAAAAACTCCCTTATACATTATCTTTTGGGATAGGTGTGTATAAAAGGAGGTGTGACAGCTAGAAAGGACCGTGATGCAGTAATGGGGCCGTAGCAGCGGAACCGCAGAAGCGTTCGAGGGATCGAAAGTGTGGAAAGTGCTGGAGGCTGAGAGGTGTTTTAAAAATCGGGATTTGGCCATTTTCTCTCATATTTTCTTGGCTTGGGTGATTTTTGGGTGAGCTTCAAGTGGGATTTTTCATCATCAACAATAAGGTAAGCTATTCCCATCCATCTTGAGTTAAATACATCGATTATGTATAGATTTTAGTATGTAAATGGGTAGGAACTTGTGGTTTTGGTAGAAAGACCTAGAAATTTATATTCTTGGAATTTGACCACGATTTTGGGAATGGAATTTCGAGAAAATTATATATTTGAGTTCATGATGCTATGGGTAAACTTATTCTTCGAAAATTTTGGAAATCCGGGAATGTGGGCCCGAGGGCGTTTTCATTAACTTTCCGATCGGAGTTAGGAATTGTTATAAATTAGGTTGTATTGAGTAAGTGAGTATATATAAATGGATTGTTATCATTATTGGCTAGCTTTGAAGACTTGTTCATCGGTTCGAGTCTTCGAAAGAACGTGGAATGCCGGTTATGGATCTTCGGAGCGAGGTGAGTCTCCTTTCTAACCATATAAAAGGGAATTGTCCCCATAGGTGAATTAATTAGATAGGTGCTCCTAATTTTGGGGCTACGTACGCATGAGGTGACGAGAGTTCGTGTGTAGCTACTATTTAGCTACTGTCCGGGTAGTCTAGGACCAAAAATCATGTTGTACTTGGATTATTTTTAAATTTATTGATGGCTTGAATTGCTTAAATCACATAGAATCAGTTAATGAATTTCAAAAAGGATTAAACTTCAATTTTCTTAAATCATTAAAGGAAAATTGGCTTTTATTGGAACAAATATTTTCCAATAAACTCTAAACTGGACGTTTAACTGTGTGTATATATATATATATATATGTGCCCGTGTCACATGTATGATTCGCGAGCGGGATGTTTGTTTATTTAATGTTGACCGCGTCGCACGTATGATACGCGAGCGGGGTAATAGATGCATCTATGGTTCGTATCGTTTGAACCTTGGCAGTGCACAATTTATTTTCTATTGGATCGGGCTTTACGCCTCGGCATGATTTGTGCATGCTTGTATTGCTTGCCTTGAGATTACTTGAGATTGATATTTGTTCTCCCCGACTTGAGAAAATTGAAAAATAATGGATTATGAATCCGGGGACCTTCAACATAAAAAGTAACTTTTACCTGTTTGTTGCTTATTTCAAATTACTGTCATTCTTAATAAATCCATGATTATTCGCATTAATAATACATTATTATTGGAACTCTAGTAAGTTTCAAAGTCGACCATCTCGCCTCTACTTCTTCGAGATTAGACGGGATACTCATTGAGTACACATTATTTTCATACTCATACTACACTTCTGTGTATTTTTGTTGCACAGGCATATGCACCTCTAGTGTCCGAGTGGGCGTAGCAGCATGGTTGGCATGGGGACTAGGTTAGCTGTATTTCCTCGAGGCAAACCGCAGCTAGTATAGTCTCTCTCAGGGTTGCGACCACCCCAATCCGGGTTGTGATGTCGCCCAGCACAAATGCTAGGCAAGCCCGACCATATAACGCTCACAACTCAACCACACAACAAATTTCCAATTTATAGCATTAAATTATCAAATAATATAGTTATAGTTATTGATAATAGACAGAAATAATACGGAAATCATAACAACTGCCAAGAAAACTCCCAAAGACCTGGGATCATGAGTCTAGAGCCTCTAAGATGACAAAATAATAAATCCCTAGTAATACTGATGTTCACAAATGCGGAATAATAAAGGGATAGGGGAGGAGTCGGGTCCTGCGAACGTCAGGCAGCTACCTCGACAACTCCTGAGAAGCTCTGAAAAATAGCAAATAGCTCAACTATGCTCCCGAGACACCTGAATCTGCACACATGGTGTAGGGAGTAAAGTGACTACTTCCAACTTAGTGGTACTAAGAGTAAATAATAACTAAGCGATAAGAAATCACGTACGAGCACTCCATCATGCTATATAGGATAGTACAACCTTTTTAGGAAAACAGTAAAACCGTGAAAATCCTTTAGAAACATCTAGCTCAGTTTAAAATCTCTTTCGAAAATATTCTTTTTTTCCAACAATAAGCATATGATTGGCGATATCAGGTAGTGCAAGTCCGCACACAAGTCGGCCCCTCGGGCATAGCACTCTATTTACAAATAACACCAGGGTATCTGGTACACAGTGCAAGAAATAGCGTGGATGTCAATGATATGAGAGTGCTGAATGTCATGCCACGTAGTACAAACAAGAATCAATGCGTGAATGCAATTGAAATGCACATGACCGCTGCGGCGTACATCCCGATCTATTTGGGTAACCACACTCACTGTGGGGGTTCAAACTCCGGAGGGGCTCCTACAGCCCAAGCGCAATATCAATATCACACCACTGCGGCGCGCATCCTGATCCATCCTCAGTGTAGAAATGCACACATAACACTGCTGCGGTGCGCATCCCGATCCATGCTCAGCCAAGAAATGCACATAAGCCCCTTGGGCAATAGTAAAATAGCAATTCTCAGCTCAAAACGTCAGTAAAATATTGTTTAAGTTTTCAAATCTTTGAAAGATGGCTGAGTTTGCAAAACAGTATTTAGAACCTTGGACTGAGATTAATTAATAAGCAACGTAATGCAAAAACAATGATATCAATCCCTGAAGGATTCAAATAATCGGCACGAAGCCCAAAACATGACAATCAGCCCAAATCATGATAGCATCAAGTAGTTTTCAGTCAATCACACAGTAAAATCAACAACCGGGACGGACCGAGTCCCAATCCCCAACGGTGCTCTACCCCACGCTCATACCTAGCGTGCAAGTCACCATAATATAGCACTATGATGTGCAAATCAGGGGTTTCAAACCCTTAGGATATCATTTACAAGTATTACTCACATTGAACTGGTGAAATCTCCAGATCATGATGCCTTTGACCCTTAATTCCGCGTCCACGCGCGTCGAATCTAACAAAAATCAGAGTGAATGCATTACAATATGCTAAGGGAACAATACCCAATCGAAAACAATCGAAAAATATCAAGAATCTCGAAACTAACAAAACCCGAGCACCGGGCCCGCTTCTCAAAAAATTATAAAGCTTACATTACCGTATTCCTCGTCTCGCTACGAGTCCATACATACCAAGAACTCCCAAATCCGAGCTCAAATGTCCTATCAAATCCCCTTTTGAAATATTAAAACACAAGCCCTAGATATTCCCCTTTTTAATGAATTTCAACCAATTTCCATGTTAATTCTACCACAAACTTGAATAAGTAGGCCAAGGAACTTACCTCCAATCATTCTCCCTTGAATCCCTCTTCAAAATCGCCTCAAAGCTCTCGAAGCTCGCTCAAAAATGGTAAAAATAACATAAGCTTCGCGGAACAAATGAATATAACACCCTTCTGACTCCAGGGGTTTCCGCTTCTACGGTCTCTACACCCGCTTCCGCGATACCACTCAGTGATCATATTTTCGCTCCTGTGTAATTTCACTTAAAGTCCCGAAGCCGCTTCTGCAACACAATTCCCACTTTTGCGGAACTTCACCTTCAGGACAAAATCGCTTCTGCGATCGCTTGTCTGCTTCTGCGGGATCGCTTAAGCCAAAAAGATTCCGCTTCTGCGTAACTACCCTACCAGGCCATAAGCCGATTGTGCGACCCTCCTCACGCTTCTAAGGAACCGCTTCTGCGGTCCATTTCCGCAGAAGCGAAAATACCAAGTACCAGCTGCAACCTGCAATTCCTCAACTCAAATTTCACCCCGATAGCCACCCGAAATCACCCCGAGGCCCCCGGGACCTCAAACAAAAGCACCAACATAACTCATAACATCATTCAAACTTGTTCCAATCATCAAACACATCAAACAATGCTAAAACCATCAATTCACATCAGATTCAAGACTAAGTTTTTTCAAATCTTCTGAAATGTGCATTCGATCAAAAACCCAACCAAACGATATCCGAATGACCTAAAAATTTGCACACAAATCCAAAATCACCCAACGAAGCTACTGAAATTCTCGGAACTCCATTCCAACCCTCGGATCAAGATTTCACCATCAACCAGAATTCGCCAATTCAAGCCTAATTCTACACCGTACCTCCAAAATCAATTCCGATCGCACTCCTAAGTCACAAATCATCCCCCGAAGCTAACAAAATCGCCGGAAATCACATCCGAGCCCTCTAACTCATAAGTCAACGTCCGATTGACTTTTCCAACTTAAGCCTTCCTTAAGGAGACTAAGTGCCTCATTCTTATCAAAACCAATCCAAATCAACTCTCACACACCACATACCGAAATGAAATATTAAGGAGCAATAAACGTGAAAAATGGAACAGTGACACATGAGACGATGGGCCGGGTCGTCACATCCTCCGCAACCTAAACAAATGCTAGTCCTCAAGCGTACCCAGGGTCATCCTAGATGCGAACCAATAGCTAAATAACCTTACCAAGCATATACCCGGGGTGATCCCTCGTTACCATATCTTACATAGGTCAGATAATACAACTCCGCTGAAATGTCACAGTCCATCTAGGCCATAAATTGTAGAACCACATTGCACTTTCCGAATTCATACTCAAAATTAGAACCTCACATCAATATTCAGAATAAACTCGAACCAGCTGTAATAAACCATGCCTGCAACCTCAGGTGAAATCATGCAATATACCACACAATCCAACACTCGAAACGATAGTCACTATTCATAGCAGTTGCCCCCAGTACTTAATTACCGATAGGAACCTCTTATTAGCTAAAGTCTTATTCCATCACTTTCATATACTGCCAACAATAAATACAATACGCGATAAACCGTAACCATTCCTCAGGTCACCCATACATGAAGCCACTTACTTGTTGACTAATACCACAACAGATTTCCAGGCCAAACCTCGATATGAACCCTCTAATCAGCTGAAATCACATCTGCTCACATTTATTAATGACTCCAACGATCACATTGAATTCAATGCACCACTCAGTGATATGACACCTCATCACAGGCCTAAGCCCCAACTTGCATAATCCACGCACCAATGATGAGCGGTCTGAACATACTTAAAACATGACAAATGACTCCAACAAAAGAGCTGTAACTCAAACTCCTCAATGCCATCACAACACAGGGTTGAGACCCCGTCCCACATCATATAAATAGAATACCTGAACCTACCCCGAAATGTCTAATCTCCTCGTAGCCTCGCTACAATGTGAGATCTTATCCAAACACTGCTACACATAAAGAACCTCAAGTCGCTATGCCCAAAATAGACGGCCACGCACAGATTGGTGTCTGAAACCAAGCAATCCATCACACCCACGGTGAAGTAAGTAATATACACCATTCAATCGTGAAAGGACACAACCGATGCGCCATTTGCCGTGCAACACCCAATACGGACTTTCCTGAGAAACCAGGAAGGAAGACATACCAAGTAACATATGGAAAACTATTCTCAACATCACACTGTTGCAGCGTGCAACCCGATCCAGATAACATACCCATGGCGGCGTGCCGCCCAATCCACACAATTATCTCATATAGAGAGATGCACATCGAGCTAAATTTCCTCATTATAACAAAATACCGAGCATCGGTCGTAAGCATATTGAGTGCATAATGATATCTACTTATAGCGTTGTAAGCTACAAAACTCAAACACAATTGAGGTCCTTCCCCCTCAACTTCCACTACGAATCTCGATAGCACCGCACTATATGTGCCCACAGTCCGAAAGTCATAATGCCTCACAGCAACAAAAAAGCAACTCATAGATCTCCCCAGATCACTCGCAGGATCAATAACTATCGAATCGACCTATCCTTCATCAGTACAATTCGGGGCCAACCAAGCCTACTCAAGCTAAACACGTAGCCACCTCAGCCTGCCAAAAAACTCAATACCAAGAAGCCTGAAGCTGCTCCTCCCACTACTATAATTCTTGCCGGAGCCGTACGATACAGTGCCCGACACCAAATAAATACTGAAATCCATAGTCTCGCCCGGCGACATGCCCGGCCACAAGAAACGCATTTGAAAAAGTCCCTAAATACCGGAACTAAATCAATGGTAGAAACTGCCATACTGACATCTGTCACAAAGGCCCAATTTAGGAAAGCAATCCTTCCCAACCGTCCGCTGATCTTTGGAATACCAACCACTCTGCTATAACATAATCAGATGCACCTCGCCACACAACCGGCGGCATTTCCGACATACCCCATATCACAATAGTCTAGAATAACCCATATTGCGACAACCAGTCTACAGCTCAACATCACATGTAAAATCTAATATACCAAGCAGAGAAAGATCCACTCATGCTTCCAAATCCCAATAGCCGCTAACGATACCAATACACACTAACCACAACCACTACATAACCTGAACATGAGAGCTCCCAGTTTCCAACTCCATATAGCACACGAATAACTACACTTGATCCCAAATTCCGTAGTATAAATACATATTACATCTCAAGTACCCAGTCATTCTTCGAAAATATTCTAAAATTATCTTGTGCCATCAAACAAACTCATATATCAACAGTCGATCTATCAAGAAAATGCCGCAACACTACCGAAATGCCATCAACTTAATCACATTGCCCTTTTTCTAAAATATATGCCTTCATCAAATCATTATGATTAGCAACACCATTTCCTTAGTCATATGAGGATCATTCACCCTAATCATATGAAGATCAATTCTTAAATCACCTGCAGCTGCCCGTGCTGCTTAAGAATTTAATGACTTTCCATTCCGAACTGAACCGAACCTTACATACACAAATCCTAATCCTCCACAACATAACGCATATATCATACCACACTAGGATAACATGAGAACTTTTATCTCCCTTCCGTGCCGCAGACATCGACACACTCAACTCATCAAGAACTTTCATTGATCCCATTTAGAAGAAAAATCATTACACACTCCATGCTTCGCATACCCATAAGAATTATACTCATCTTCAAACCACGGTAAAACCCAACAAGGACATCTCTGCCAACTCCATTTTTACAAGCTAAACTGCCAGGACTGAATCCTTCTATCTAAACCAAGTTGAGCAAACAGGCAAAACCCAAGAGCATTGCTGCAAATTGCCTGTAAAAGCCCATTACTTTGAACACATACAAGAAATTAATCATACCATTACCATACCGATTCGGTCTATTATCAAGCTATTCCGTCTATCAAATTGCTCTTTTTATTCATCATCAACTTGATATTCATCCTTGTTATAGCATCACAATGCCTCAATCCAGGCCTACCACACGAGACTCGAACATAAGACCATATTGTCTAAGACCCATAGGCCACCGAATACTCTCTCAATCGTTCCCAGAAACACCACATTCCCAAAATACTCTACTATGAAGAACCTCCTGTGAATCTAAATCTGTTACCCCTCTTTTTTTACACTGATGCATAGAATCCCATAATTACATGAAAATACCACAAGTCTTGACATTTCCCGATGAATACACAATCTCTGACCACATACACAACCCTGAGACACTTGATTATTACATGCCAAATCTTGGACAAAATAAAACCATTCTCGAGAGTCATTCACCCTTACACAACTGTAAAATTATCTGACTTTACGAAAAGAACTACTCGTGCCTTGCTTGGCTCAATTTCTGCAACCAGAACTGATCCGCCAGCATACCTCGAAAAGGAACCAACATAGCAAATAACCATGCAATCAGCTAATCAACAGCAACCTCCCCAACTTGGCTCAAAGCCTTCTGTCAGGACATATTTAATAACCCATAATACTTCTACTCTAATGATGCCACATTGAGGTTAAACTCAATCATCTACAAGTTTGAGAAAACACAGATCATCCAGTTCTGCAATCCTCTACAAACCTCGCATCTATCCCCACATCAGCTGAGTCCACTCTCTGAAATGACCTAAATTTTCCAATTACGACATGTACCCTTCAATTACATATGAGATATTCTAACAATATACATAAGAATTGTACCCCATAAGAACACTCCGCAGGAGATAACCCACCTGCTTCGCCTCGATTTAGTATTTCAGCACACCTTCCACCATCATACACATAACATAGCCATTTAGTCTTCCTGAGTCTTAACTCATACCGCCACCTGTGATGCACTTACTTCCCAACTAGGAGATACGAAACCTTTCTTTATGCACCCATAACTCGGTCTACACATCAAATCACAATAGGAATCGAACACTTAACAGTTCACCTACTATCCAGCAGACTTCTTCATCATTATGAAGTCACATAGGTACATCTCACAGCACTAACATACTCATCACATGGATATCCAACCGCCATTCCGGCTAATAAGGACAATACTGAACATATAAGTTCAGAACACTTGCTCACACGATCAGCACCTCGGTGCTCAAGCCATAGGCAAAGATCCGTCCTCAAGTCCTCCAGACTGGCCCAGCATCAAACTAACGGGATCACATATCGCCACTTGATCGGGGAATCACAAGCCATCAAGGCACATACAATACTGAGCGCTCACGTGCGCATACAGACGTGTAGAAGGAATTTCAAGAGTTATATCTCAAGCTGAATCAAGTACGCACGATAGGAATTCCAAGAAAGTGAAGTTTTCCTAAAGGTTCTGCAGCCTCTCGAGGATAAATACAGACGTCTCCGTACATATCCACGAGACTCTACTAACCGGCTCATAACTCATGAGACCTAGTAACCTAGGCTCTGATACCAACTTGTCACGATCCCAATCCCGGTCGTGATGGCGCCCAACACAAATTCTAGGCAAGACCGACCATATAACGCTCACAACTCAACCACACAATCCATTTCCAATTTATAGCATAAAATTATCAAATAATATAGTTCTAATTATTGATAATAGAGAGAAATAATACGGAAATCATAACAACTTCCAACAAAACTCCCAAATACTTGGGTCATGAGTCTAGAGCCTCTAAGATGATTTGATGTTCACAAATGCAGAATAATAAAGGGATAGGGGAGGAGTCGGGTCCTGCGAACGTCAGGCAGCTACCTCGACAACTCCTGAGAAGCTCTAAAAAATAGCAAATAGCTCAACTATGCTCCCGAGACACCTAAATCTGAACACATGGTGCAGGGAGTAAAGTGAGTACTTTCAACTCAGTGGTAATAAGAGTAAAAATAACTGAGCGGTAAGAAATTATGTAAGAACACTCCATCATGCTGTATAGGACAGTACAACCTTTTTAGGAAAACAGTAAAACTGTGAAAATCCTTTAGAAACATCTAGCTTAGTTTAAAATCTCTTTTGAAAATATTCTTTTTTTCCAACAGTAAGCATATGAATGAGATATCAGGTAGTGCAAGTCCGCACACAAGTCGACCCCTCGGGCACAGCACTCTATTTACAAATAACACCAGGGTATCGGATACACATTGCAAGAAATAGCATGGATGTCAATGATATGAGAGTGCTAAATGTCATGTCACTGTTACAACCCATATTCACGTGTGTTATCTCATTCCATAAGGTAGTTGGCATAAATCCATGAAAGGATTATCTTTAAGATGATAAGAAGTTAATCCTATTGGTCTTGAATGATACAAAAGTGTATAAGAGTGGTTAACAAGTATTAGAAGTCAAACGAATCAAGGATGTTGTCAGCCGTATTTTTTGGTAAACCTAGAAGTGCTTAATACACTCAAGAGGTAGTTTTTAAGGTATTTGAATCATATAGTATCCATATCATAAGTCTTAAATTCAAATGAGCTATGAGACAAAAGTAGACAAAAGTTGTCGCAACTTTGGTTCATAATTTTACTTAAACATTAGGTCAAATTTTACTAAGCTTTTCTCCCAATTACTTAGAATTACGGAGTGATCTAACCACCAAATTAAATGTCTATGAGTCTAATTTCTAACACATTAAACCGTTCGTCGATACGATCTTGGGGTAGGGAGATGTTCGCGTTTTCGCGAGACAACGCCAAGCACCTCTCTATGAGGCCCACTAAGGCGGTTTAAGACATTTGGACATATATAGGACGCCTCCAACCCGTTTTAAGTCATTTATTTTCACTATATTCAGACCTTAGAACCCTAGGAACACCCTCTCAAGGTTCTCTCAAGATTCAAGACCCAAACAAAGGGCAAACAACACAAATCAAGTGTCGGGAATCCCGTGGCGCTAGTAAGTCTCTTGTTCTTCTTGTTGTTGCTCATTTTTGTGTTTGTTACAGCTCATGTGTGAGGTTGTTTTAAAGTTTTTATGTTCTGTAAATATTCCCTCATGTTCTTAATATCAACCCTAGGTGATTTCAAGCCTCCTAAAGTGATTCTAGTGCCGAAAAACACTAATTGACCGCTAGTTTCGCTTTCTTGTTGTTGTGGCAGTATTGGAGGGATATTTAATGGAACCTCTTACTCTATATGTATTTAAGATTATCCAAATTGTGGCTAAGCCATTTAAGCTAGAACTTGTGAAATATATATCGAAAGGCTTGGTAGTAATGCTATCGGTTGGTGGACTGTTTTGGGAGACTCAATATGATTATTATTGATGTTGTTTGGGCTGTTTGGTGATTGTTTTGAATGGTGTGAAGTCATATATACAGGGGAGGTGCTGTCCTTTTTATCATAAAATAGGTTGTCGTCGATACATAATGGTTATGACGCTTAAATGATAACGATAGTATCGTTTCTCTTATTGTAGACTAATGAGTGTGAAAATTGCATAGCTTGAGATTTGGGAAATATATATAAGGTATGTCAGGCTATAACTTTCCTTCTTTTGCATGACTCCGATTATACATAATATAATGAATGAGCTTCCAAAGATACTCTACTCTTACAAGCTAGCAGTACTTACATTGTTTCCCCTCTTATGGAATGATTGATGTTAATGTTGCTTCTCTTATTCTTATGTTATCAATGTTGTTGGTACTTCCTGATTCTTATAAGGTTCATAGTGAAGAGTTAGTCCTAATAAC
>MU763359.1:22297-36789 GCA_026770625.1 Nicotiana glauca | reverse complement strand
TGGGTGTTATATCACTTGGGCCACTGAATTGTTTATTTGGCCCAATTTTTGTTGTATTGCATTTTTGTATTTATACATTATATTTTCTTGTATTTTCGTATTTTTATTTATTTTCTTTTTTGTATTTTTGTATTATTCCTGTATTTATTCTTTGTATTTTCCTTGTATTTCCTTTTAATTTTTCTTTGATTTTTCTAGAATTAAGAGTAATTTTCTTATATTTGGTATTTTTTAATTAATAAAAAAAATGTATTTTGTTTTAATTTTCTTTGCTTTATTTTCCAAAAATAATAAAAACAAACACTGCTATTTCCACACAATTATCAACAAGTTTCCACACAAAAATCATTTTTATATATTTTTTCGGAATAATTTGCTTGGGGCAAAAATCACGTGCTCACAAGTAGCAACCCAATTCTTTTACTTATTTCTCTATTTTCGACAATCTCCATTCCTTCACTCATCAATTCACATCCATTTTTATGATTTCACTAGCTTCAAGTTCCGTCTCTCTTCCACTAAAATCCCGGTTCCCATAAAAGGGTTTCTAATATTACACTCCATTAGATTTAGGTAGATTTAACTTCATCCATACATAAAAATAACCTTAAAACCATAATGAAAATAAAGATTTCTATCAATCAAATTGCACAATTTTGCATTAAAAACAAACATTCACTAAGCAAAAACGATAGCAAACAAACAATTAACTATATTATGCAAAAGAAAATCAGATCTATCAAAAATATTTTGGAAAAAAAGAAAGAAATGGGAAGGGGCTGGGAAAAGAACGAGAAGGGAAGAAAAAATAAATGGAGAAGGGATGGGGGAAGAAAGAGAAGGGAATAATAAGAAGAAAAAATTGAATGGGGAAAGCTGAGGAAGATGGGAAGGGGAGGGGGATAAAGAGAAAAAAACATGGGAAGGAGTGAGGTAAAATAGAGAAAGAAATTAACTGTGTTTATTTAATTTATTTTTAAATAAAATTCTAAATTTTTATAATCACGCTTTTTGTACGTGTGAAATATACACATTATATGGCCCTTCGGGGACATACGATAAAAAAATACTCATTTTGTACAGCTCAGCAATTAAGTTGCCACATATTCATGGTCAATGGTCAGAAGGGCTCAAAATACCGACATTGAACAACTATAAGTGTCTCGATGAAACTTCATTGAATATAGGGACCGGGATGATAAACGCGAATAAAAAGGGTGTTTGGATAAATTTATAAGTTGGTCAAACTAGCTTATAAGTACTTTTCGACTTATCTACGCGTTTGGTAAAGCTAAAAGTGCTTATAAGCCAAGCGTTTATAAGTCAAAAATAAGCCAAAAGTCATAAGCTGGTCACCCCCAGCTTATGAATTTTTAGCTTATAAGCACTTTAAGTTTAAATAAGATTTTACTATTTTATCCTTAAAATATTCTTTTCTAGAACAAAAATCCTACATCGATACTCACTGCCTCAAATATTTTATCCGATTTAGGTTTATATTTTACTGAGAGACTTTTGTCAATTTATTAATTATTAGTATAACTTATGATTATGTAACGACCCGACCAGTCGTTTTGAGTACTAGCGCTCCGTTCAGCAATTGGAGGCCATGAAAAGCTTCATTTCAGGTATTATGACTTGTACGCGTGGTCGGAATTGAATTTCGAGAAGTCCAGAGTTGATTTGGGAAGAGAATTCTCATTTCGAAAGCTTAAAGTTGAAAGAATGAACTAGGATTTGAATTTCAAGTAAACGACCTCGGAATCGGGATCTGAAAGTTCCAGCAGGTTCGTATGATGATTTCGAACTTGGGCGTATGCCCGGTGCGGGTTTTGGAAAACCCGGGAGCGTTTTGGCATCTATTGTGGAAGTTAGCATATTAGAAGAAATTTCATAAGTTTGTCATGGAGTGCATTTAAGTGTTATCGACATCCGTTTGGAATTCCGAGACTGTGAATAGCTCCGTATAGTGATTCTAGAGTTGGGGGCGCGATCGGAAGTGAATTCGGAGGTCCGTAGACCATTTTGAAGCCATTTGGCTAAAGATAGAAAGTTGAAGGTTTTTGGAGAGTTTGACCGGGGGGTTGACTTTTTGATATCGGGGTCGGAATCAAATTCCGGAAGTTGGAGTAGGTCCGTAATGTCAAATATGACTTGTGTGCAAAATTTGAAGTCAATCGGACGTGATTTGATAGGTTTCGGCATCGGAAATAGAAGTTGGAAACTTCAAAGTTCATAAAGCTTGAATTAAGGTGTAATTCGTGATTTTGGTGTTGTTGGATATGATTTGAGGCCTCGAGCAGGTCCTTAATGTGTTTTGAGATTGGTTGGTATGATTGGTTGGGGTCCCGGGGGCCTCGGGTGGATTCTGGGTGGTTAACGGATCGAAAGTTAGATTTTTGGAAAAACTAGACAGCTGGTATCTGGTATTTCCGCTTCTGCAGAAATGGGACCGCAGAAGCGGCCCCAAAGAGGCGAAATGTGGATCGCAGAAGCGGTTTTGGCCAATAGTGAAGGGGACCACAGATGCGGTCGGGCAGCCGCATAAGCGGAACCCCACCTACGGTTGGAAAGTCGCAGAAATGGAAGTGAGGGTTCTTGTTTGGGACCGTAGAAGCGGCCCGTGTGTCTGCATAAGCGTGACCGCAGGAGCAGTCCCTGGACCGCAAAAGCGGAAAGAGCTGGGGCAGAGGGATTGTTTTAAAAATCGAATTTTGGCTCATTTCTCTCATATTTTCATGACTTGGGCGATTTTTGGGGAGCTTCAAGAAGGGGGGTTTTCATCATCAATAATAAGGTATGTTATCCTCACCCATTATGAGTTAAATACATTGATTATGTATAGATTTTAGTATGTAAATGAGTAGAAAATTGAGGGTTAGAGAGAGACCTAGAAATATGGTGTTCTTGGAATTTGACTACGGTTTTGGATATGGACTTAAGGGAAAATTATATATTTGAGTTCCTAAGGTCATGGGAAAAATTTTATCTTCGAGAAATTTCGGATTCCGGGCACGTGGGCCCGAGGGCATTTTGGTCATTTCACAAAACGGAGTTGGGAAATTGTATAATTTGAATTGTTAGCAAGTATTTGAGTATATTCTCATAAGGTTGCCGTTATTTGGCTAGTTTTGGAGCTCTGTGCGTTGGTTCGAGCTTTCGGAAAGATGTGGAGCGCCGGCTATGAGTCTTCGGAGCGAGGTGAGTCTCCTTTCTAATTCTGTAAGGGGAAAATTACCCCATAGGTGAGCTAAATTGATTATGTGCTCCTAGTTGTGGGGGCTACGTGCGCACGAGGTGACGAGAGTCCGTGCATAGCTACTATTATGCTATTGTCCGGGTAGTTTAGGACCCAAAAGCATGTTATATGTGGAATAAATGTGAAACCATCGATAGCTCAGATTGCTTAAATTNCTGTCTGTGTGTGTTTATTTTGGAATGGGCCGAACGCCTCGGCAGATTAATAGATGCATCTATAGGCGCGCCGTCGAACCTCGGCAAGTGCACATTTATTTCTGTTGGATCGGGCCTTTGCCTCAGTATGATTTGCGGATGCCTGTGTTGCTGCCTGAACTTAATTAAGTGATTATTGCCCTTTTGTGGCTTAAATATATTTGGATTATGTTTTAAAGAGAAATTTGGGAAATTTTCCTATGAAAGAACTATGTGTTTATTTGTTTCCTCTATTTTGATTAGAATCATGTCTGAAAGAATAAATCCACGGATTAATATGTGTATTGAGGATAAATGATCATTGGACCATTAGAGTGTGTCAAAGTTGACCATCTCATATCTACCCCTTCGGGATTAGGCGGGACACTCACTGAGTACACGTTGATTTGGTACTCATACTATACTTCTGTGCATTTTTGTTGCACAGGTACATGATACTTTAGCGGCCTACTGGGCGCAGCAGCACGAACGGTTCGGGGACTAGGTGAGTTGCAGTATTCAAGGCGGCCCGCAGCTTTTAAAGTCCCTTCTAGTAACTGTATTTCTTTCCTGTCCATTGTATTCCGGACAGATGTTATGTTGTATTTTACTTCTCTTTTCAGTAGTCGCTCATGTACTTGTGACACCGAGTTTCTGGGAGGGTTTACGACGGATTTGTTCTAATTATTATTATTTAAATTTAAATTCTAGTAGTGAACTTTAATTTATAAAAAAATTAGAAGGAAAAACCTTATATTTTTAAAAGTATTAAAAGAGGAATTAATTGATGAGTTAGTTGGCTGGCCTGACAGAGGTGTCCGGCGCCACCACGACCCTTAGTGGATTTTGGGTCGTGACAGATTATATGCTTATCCTAGATATTATTTTATATAAGCACAGTTGTATTTAAAATAAAATGACAAATAGAAAATTTTATATTTATCATTCTGGAATCTAAAATTTTAAAAAAATTACGCCCTTATAAATGTAAACAGTTCTAAGGTTATGTAAGTCATTTTAACAGATTTTTTATCAAATACTGCATGTAGGGGTGTACAAGCCAAACCAAACCGACGAACCAAGTCAAACCGAAGAAAAAAACCGACTTGTGGTTTGGTTTGGTTGGTTTGGTGCTGGAAAATAAAAAATCGATCGCTCTTGATTTGGTATGGCATTAACAAAAAATAAGTCAAACCGAATCTAAACCAAACCAACGTTATATATAAATAAATTTTAGAAATTTTATACATAAAAAATAATCATTAAAATCTAATTTGTAAGTATTTTTTAAATTATTTTATAGTTTTCAATGTCTTGAGATATTATTTATTTGTGGGCTTGTAAATTCACTATCCACTAAGTAGATTCTATCTACATAACCTAAATATCAAGCCCAAACTAAAATCCAACAAGACAAAAAACAATAAAATAGATTATTCCATATCTTCCCTATGTTCCAATTCCAAAATCAAAGAACCCCAAATATTGGAAACCATTCCCCCACATCACACGAGCTTCCTGCTTGTCATTTTGCTCACATAATTGGTGATTATTTTAGTGTTGAGGTTTATCAAGTTTACAGTGCTTTGCTTTGTCGCATGTTTGTTGTCATTTTCTATTATGGAAGGTCTTGGAATTATGATTTATACGAATAATTGGTATTCCTCATATATTATTAAGAAAAATAGTAATCATGCGGATAATTGATGATTATTTGATCTCTTTTTCAAGAATAATATAGCTAAAAAGGAAAATTGAAAAAAAAACGAAAAATCAAAAAAACCGACTAAAACCGAAACCGAAAAAATCGAATTTATGTTGGTTTGATTTGATTATGAATTTAGTAAACCAACATAATTGTTTTGATTTTGGTTTAGTAAAAAATCGAACCAAACCGCCTCATGTACACCCCTAGCTGCATCAAATTATTATCAATTCCAGCACTTGTATCCAAGCACGTAACTGCTTATTCATTAAATCAATTTTAGCACTTAAAAGTGCTTTTTAGCACCTAATGCTTATCAGCTACTTCAAATCACCTAATCCAAATGGGCTCTAAGTACAAGTATTTAGTATTTAGGGGGTTTGATACAGTTACCCACAAAAATAAAATAATTTACCCTTGTCTACCCATTTATTTTCTACCCATAAACTAATTACATTTCCTACCCATAATAGTTTTTGTGGGAAATTTTTTCTTTATTCTCCAATTCTTTTTTATTTCAATACTTCTTTTCTTCTTCTTTTTTTCTTCTTTTTTTCTTTTCTCCTTTTCTTTTTTCTCGTTATCTTCTTATTTTTTTTCTTTTTTCCTTTTCTAATTTTATTTAACCTTTTTTTATTCTTTTTCTCTTCATAATCTGATCTCATTTACCGTTTTCATTATTATTATTTTTATACAATAAGAAAAAATAAATGATATAGTAAATATTTGTTCACCATTTTTTATTATAACTAGTACAATATACCTTCTATTTTTTTCTTTCTCATTTATTAAATTTAATTATTAAACTAGAATAATATTAGTTGTCATTTGATCTAATTCACTGAATATCACATTGATTGTTGCTGGGTGCTGAGCACTATAAATTACATAATCAGATTCTAAGAATCAACACGTGATTGCCATGCAAACCTTGATCTAATTTTCTATAATATCAGTACACACTCTACCATTAGCAGTAATACAACCAGTTATAGAGCAAGAAAACATAATGTACGGCAACCAAATCTCCATATATACTAGTTAAAATAAAAAACAATAAAATATTAAAAAATGCAACAAAAGTATAAGTAACAAAAAAAGACTTCTAGTACCATGTAATACCAATATGGTATATATCTACAGCAACAGAGCATGTGATTTTTCTAAAATATTGCTACAACTATCTGCGACTATACTATTGTACCAAAACATTAAAGGACGCAATAAAAGTATAAGAAAATTATATGTTCGTATTGCAAGCTAAATATTCGCAAAATAACTTGCTCATTTTTGTATACTAAGAGGGTATATAGTTGTATGGAGTTGTTCCAACAATTGCCTATAACTATAAAAACTATATAATACACATAATTTATGTCCATCGGCACACAAAAATTCCAGCATTGCAACTCTTGTTCATTTAAATAATTTCATAATTGAATTCACTTAAGATTCAGCTAAAACAACAAAAAAAAAATGTTCAACTACCATATGATACCAATATGGCATATAACTATACCAACATGGTGTACAATTTTACTAGTTAATTTCCGGTAACTATATGACTATACTACTATTACATAACACACATGCATAAAGAGAAAAATAAAAAAAAATAGTGTACCACATATTAATATAATAAGGTATTTCAAGATATTGTACTATATTATTATTATTATAAAAATCAAATATTGTACCAATTAATGCAGTTAATACAACTAAAAAATGATTCAACTAGCATATGATACCAATATAGTATATAGGTAAACTAACAACGTATATAGTTGGAATGAATTGTATAATAAAATGGTATATTTGTATACTATTTGAGTATACAATACAAATTCGTCTTCTTCTTATGTTCAACTATATTTCAACCCAAATTTCTAAAATCTACTACAAAATCTCCACCAAACTGATTAAAATTTTAGCTACAACCTCCAATCAACTTTCCAAACAAACCCATACAAGATCATATCAAAATAATTAAAAACTCAAGCAAACCAAGTTATGAATTTCAAGCTTCAAGGTCATTTAATGGTGGATTTAAATTTTTGTACAATAAATCTCCAAAAACCAGCATCAAAGGTACAATCTACACATCAAAGAACAATAACTAACGAATCTACACAACTGTGGATGAAAAATGGTTGCCACAGAAAGATTTCGTCAACGGTGAGTACTTGGGTTCATCAAGAAAAAAAAGAGGATTGTTGTTTTTTGGAGAGATGTTTGAAGCTCTAAAGAATTTGCCAAGGTCAGTGTGGATTCTTCTAATGGTCACAGCTGTGAACCGAATTGCTTGGTTTCTATTCACCTAATGGTCACAGGCTTCTTGAGATGACCCGGCCGGTCGTCTTAAGAATTAACGCACTGATTCCCTATTAACTACTTTCTCCGTATTTATTTTTATTATTTTAATTTATCGAGGATGTTCGGTTTTAAGTTTTGGAGAGTTTTGGGACACTTAGTTCCTAAATGAGAGCTTAAGTGTTGGAAAGTCGATCGTAGTCGGAGAAGTATGAAGACAACCTCGAAATAGAAATCCAATGGTTCCTTTATCTCCATTAAGTGATTTCGGGCTTATGGGCGTGTTCAGATTGTGTTTTGGAGGTCTGTAGCTAATTTAGGCTTGGAATGCCGAAAGTTGAATGTTTGAAAATTCCGGTTCGATAGTGAGATTTTGATACGAGGCTCATAATGGAATTCCGAGAGATACAATAGTTCCATTGTGTCATTTGGGATATGTGTGCAAAATTTTGGGTCATTTGGATGTGGTTTGGTTGGATTTTTTATCAAAAGCGTAATTTAGAAGATTTTGGAATTCTTAGGCTTGAATCCGATGCGAAATTGGTGTTTTGATGTGTTTTGAGCATTACAAAGATCGAAACAAGTTTGAATGATGTTTTAGGATTGGTTGGCATGTTTGGTTGAGGTCCCTAGGGGCCTCGGGTGTATTTTTGATGCTCAACAGGTCATTTTTGAAACTTAGAAAATTGTAGAAAATGTTGCAGCAGTCAGTCCTGGTTTCCTTCTTTGCGTTCGCGAGTGGGGTCTCGTATTTGCAAAAAGGAGTTGGGGCCGGTGAGGAAATTATGCTTCGCGTTCATGAAGTGCCTCCCGCATTCATGAAGCTGAGAGTTCTATACCTACGCGTTCACGATGGCTATCCCGCGTTCACGTTGAAGTAGGAAGTTTTGAATCGCGTTCGTGACCTGGGCATCACGTTTGCGATGAAGAATCTGGTCCCAAGTGTAATTTTGATTCGCGAACGCGAAGGGCCTTCCGCGTTCACGAAGAAGGAATACCTGGGCAGTATTTAAATAGCCATCTGCGACCCTTCTTCATTCTTCTACTATTTTTGAACGAGATTGAAGCTTTTGAGGGTGATTTTTGAGGGAACCAAAGAGGAATAACTTGGAGGTAACATTTTTGACTTCATAACTCATTTATATGTGATTAAAGACCTAATTAGTGGTGAAAATTTTGGGGAAAATGGGTAATTAGGACTTGAGATTAAGAAAACTTAAGCTGGGTATTTTAGGGGCCAATTGAACTCTAATTTCAGTGTTCTTATTATGTATAGACTCGTGAGAGTATGAGGATTCCGAAAAAGTAAAGTTCGCCCAATTTTGAGACGTTGGCTTGAGGGGCATTTTGATAATTTTACCTAACTTTGCGTATTAGTTTAGAATTTAATTGTAAAATCAGTTACTTGAAGTGTTATTTACAATATGCAGTTGAATTGAATAGATTGGGCCATTTGGAGTCGAGTACTCGTGGCAAAGACGTGGTTTCGGGTTGATTTTGAGTTGGTTCGAGGTAAGTGGCTTGCCTAACCTTGTGTGGGGGACTTCCCCTTAGGATTTGGTATTGTGGTATTTGAAATGCCTCGTACGTGAGGTGACGAGCGCATACTTGTGATAATTGCTGAAAATCTATTTTTATTAAGTAATTAAAACTGTGTTTCCTATTCTTTTGGTCATACTGCTTGAAATTTAAGCTTGTTGTTAGCTTAGGAAAGCATGTCTTAATGACTAAATTGCCCATTTGCTCGGATAGCCTTATTTGAATTATGTGCAGCATGCTAGGTTAGAAATACATGTTTCACCTTGATATGAAGTTGACAATTTATGATTATTCTTAGTGTTGTTGCTGTGTGTTTACATTAGGACAACGGAAGTCGAGTACGTGAGGCAAAGACGTGGTTTCGGGTTAATTTTGAGCTAGTTCGAGGTAAGTGGCTTGCCTAACCTTGTATGGGGGACTTCCCCTTAGGATTTGGTATTGTGATATTTGAAATGCCTCGTACGTAAGGTGACGAGTGCGTACTTGTGCTAATTGCTAAAAATCCATTTTCATTAACTAATTAAAATTGTGTTTCCTTTTCTTTTGGTCATTACTACTTGAAATTTAAACTTGTTGTTAGCTTAGGAAAGCATGTCTAAATGACTTGATTGCCCATTTGCTCAGATAGCCTTATTTGAATTATGTGCAGCATGCTAGGTTAGAAATACATGTTCCACCTTGATATGAAGTTGAAAATTTATGACTATTCTTAGTGTTGCTGTTGTGTGTTTACATTGGGACTACGGACGTGGGATTCCGGTAGATCCGCTTTGTTTGTTTATTTGGTACTACAGATGTGGGATTCCGGTAGACCCCCTGCACAGTTATATGGAACTACGGGAATACACCCAGTAGATTCTCCCAGTACTGGGTATTTATATTTGGGACTACGGATCTGGATTCCGGTAGATCCCCGCGCACTGATAGTTGGACTACGGGACGGGATCTCGGGAGATCCTTCGAAATATATATATATATATATATATATATATATATATATGATGGGCTACGGGACGATATCCCGGGAGATCTACTGGATAGTTGTAATTGGGACTATAGGACAGTATCTTGGAAGATGCCCCGGTTGTTATCTCTGTGTTGAGTTGTATTTCTTTCCCGTGATTTATTTTATCTCTGTTCTAGTTGTTGTTCTTCCAGTTCCATGTTATTTCTTACTGTTGCACTTATTTATACTATTTTATTCCGCAATGTTAACCCTATATCTTATTTAACCTCAATAGGGCCCTGACCTTCCTCGTTACTACCCAACCGAGGTTGGCCTTGGCACTTACTGAGTACCGTTATGGTGTACTCATGCCCTTTATGCATGTGTTTTCATATGCAGGTGCAGGTACTTTCACTCAGTCTTATCACCCTTGAGGTGAGACGCTTTTGTAGCGATTTCGAGGTATATCTACCGCGTCCGCAGACCGAGGAGTCCCTTTTTATTCCTGCTTTTTAGTATTTAGCCCTTATGTATTTTTGGTTCTTGTTAGATATTCTGGAGTTAGAGCTATGTAATATTTCTCATCTTGTGATTCATGGGTTTCCGGGTTTTGGGAGTAGGTATTGATTTTGAGAAGTTAAGTATTGTGTATGCCGAGCGGCATTTTAAATATTGTTTTATTTGGTTATTTTTGGCTTTTGATTATTTCTTCCACAAGTGTTATTTATGTTCCGCATTGTTAGGCTTACCTAGTCGTAGAGACTAGGTACCATCACGATGTTTCACAGAGGGCGAACCGGGGCCGTGACAAGTTGGTATCAGAGCTCTAGGTTCATAAGAGTCATGAATCACAAGCCGATTTATTAGAGTCTCGCGAATCGGTACGGAGACATTTGTACTTATCTACGAGAGGATGTATAACCGTTAGGAAAAATTCCACTTCATTTTATTTCCCTATCGTGCGAGATTTTGACATCAAAATCCTAAACCTCTGTCTTCCATTCTCTCACAGATGGTGAGGAAACTTGCTACCGAGATGTTCAGGCACCTGCACCCCCTACTGCAGCCGTCAGAGGTCGGAGTCGGGGTTGAGGCCAATGACAAGCCTGTGGTGTAGCCAGATCACCCACGTGATCTGCCACAAAGGAGCCACCAATAGCTCTAACCGGAGTGCAGTTACTTGATACGCCTACTGCTGCTACTACTCCAGCACTTCAGGAGATATTAGAGCAGTTCCTGAGCATGTTTGGTATATTAGTTCAGGCGGGGTTGATTCAGGTTGTACCAACTACTTCACAGATCGGGGAAGGGATCCAGACTTTCTCCACCACCACTCTAGAGTAGCGAGTTCTCATTGGTCGGGTTTCAGATGTCATAGCGACACAACTTGTGGTCCTAGTTCAGCGGGTGGTGAGGACCTCTCGCTGAGTAGAGTACAGGTGGGTCCAGGAGAGAGGGGATAGACGAGGTCGGGAGAGAGAGTATAGGGAAGTGAGGAGACCTCATAGACTGGAGAGACCTACTGGTCCTTATTTTGGAGGAAGAGTACGGCATGGTAGAGGTTTTGTGGGTCAGCCAGCTCAGTTTGCGTCTCAGACTTCACTCAGTGTTTCAGGGGTTCATGGGTCTCAAAGTACCAGTACCGCACAGTTTCCACTGCCATGTCAGCCGCGAGGTTACTTTGGGTGTGGTGACATATTCCATGTGGTGAGGTATTGCTTTAGGCTTGGTAGGAGTGCACCTCCACAAACTTCTCAGCCACGGCGCGCTCCGCAGAGTTCTCAGGCTATGATCACAACACCAGTTGCTACCCCACCTGCTCAGTTAGCTAGAGGGGAAGGCCAGGCCAAATATTATGCCCTTCCTGCCCGTACCAAGGCTATTGCCTCTGATTCTATCATCACAGGTATTGTACTGGTTTGTCATAGAGATGCATAGGTTCTATTCGATCCAGGCTTCACTTATTCTTATGCATTTTATTATTTTGCTCCGCATTTGGGTATACCTCGGGACTCTTAGAGTTCCCCTATTTATGTTTCTACTTATATGGGAGATTCTCTTGTTGTGGACCGCATTTATCGGTCGTGTTTGGTTGCCCTTAGTGATTTTGGGACCAGAGCCAATTTATTGTTGCTCAGAAAAGTTGATTTTGATATTATCTTAGGCATGGATTGGTTGTCAACCCATTATGTTATTCTTGATTGTTACGCAAAAATCGTGACGCTGGCTATGTCATGTGTACCGCGTGTTGAGTGGATGGGTACTTTAGATCACACTCCTAGTAGAGCTATTTCTTCCCTTAAGGCTCAGCGTATCGCTGAGAAGGGGTGTGATGCGTATTTAGCTTATGTGAAAGATGTCAGTGTTGATTACTCCTTCTGTTGATTTAGTCCCAGTAGTACAAGATTTTTCTGATGTGTTTTTATCTGACCTTCCGGGCACGCTGCCCGATAGAGATATTGATTTTTTGGCATTGATATATTGCGGGGCACTCAGCCTATTTTTATTCCTCTGTATCGTATGGCTCCTCCTAAGTTGAAGGATCAGTTACAAGGATTGCTTGATAAGGGTTTCATTCGGCTCTGTGTATCACCGAGGTGTGCTTCTATCTTGTTTGTGAAAAAAATAAGGGTTCTATGCATATGTGTATTGATTATCGCCATTTAGACAAGGTTACAGTGAAGAACCGTTGTCCTTTGCCTTGTATTGATGATCTGTTTGACTAGCTTCAGGGCACATGGGTGTTTTCTAAGATTAACTTGCACTCAAGTTACCATCAGTTGAAGATTCGGGAGCCAGATATCCTAAAGTCTGCTTTCATGACTCGGTATGGTCATTACGAGATTCCTTGTTATGTCATTTGGGCTGACCAATGCCCCAGCAACCTTCATGTATTTGATGCACAGTGTGTTCTGGCCGTATCTTGACTCGTTCGTCATTGTCCTTATTGATGATATTATGGTATATTCCTGGACTCGGGAATATCATGAGCAACACTTGAGGACTGTGCTTCAGACTTTGAGAGAGAAGAAGTTATATGCTAATTTCTCGAAATGTGAGTTTTGGTTGGATTCCTTGGCATTCTTGGGTCACATGGTTTCTAGTGAGGGGATAAAGGTGGATCCAAAGAAAGTAGAGGCAGTGCAGAGTTGGCCCAGACCATCCTCAGCTACAGAGATCCACAGTTTTCTTGGTTTGGCGGGATACTACCGTCGTTTGTTTGAGGGGTGTTCATCGATTGTAGCCCCTATGCCCAAACTGACCCAGAAGGGTGCTCCGTTCTAGTGGACGGAAGAGTGTGAGGCATGCTTTCAGAAGCTCAAGACAGCTTTGACTGCGGCCCTAGTTTTTATATTGCCTATAGGTTCGAGGTCTTATACGGTCTATTGTGATTCCTCGAGGATTGGCCTCAGAGCAGTGTTGATGTAGGACGGTAGGGTGATTTCCTACGCGTCCAGACAGCTGAAGATACATGAGAAGAATTACCTTGTTCACGACCTTGAGTTAGCTGCCATTGTTCACGCCTTGAAGATTTGGCACTATTATCTATACGGTGTGCCTTGTGAGATTTATACTGACCACCGGAGTTTGCAGCACATGTTCAAGAAAAAGGATCTAAATTTGTGTCAGAGGAGGTGGTTACAATTGCTGAAGGACTATGATATCACTATTCTGTATCACATGGGCAAGGCCAATGTGGTGACCGATGCTTTAAGTCGCCAGACAAAGAGTTTAGGGAGTTTGGCTTATCTACCAGCATCAGAGAGGCCTATGGCGATGGATGTTCAGGCCTTAGCTAGCAGTTTGTGAGATTTGACCTCTTGAAGCCTAGCCGGGTTCTAGCTTGCGTGGTTTCTCGATCTTTCTTATTTGATCGTATAAGGGAGTAGTAGTATGATGACCCTCATTTGCATGTCCTCAAGCACAAGGTTCAACATGGTGATACCCGAGATGTGACCATTGGCGAGGACAGAGTATTGAGGATGCAGGTTCGGGTCTATGTACCCAATATTGATGGGCTTCGGGAGTTGATTCTAGAGAAGGCCCACTGTCACGACCCCAAACCCGGTCGTGATGGCGCCCAACACTAATGCTAGGCAAGCCCGACCATTCGCTCTCTCTCAAACGAGCATGAAGCTCAAAACCAATTAATTAAATACTTAAATCAAATATCAATACTCACAACTGAAATACTCAAATGAAAACAATACGAAACTCTAACATAAACTGTAACTCCCAAAGACCTGGGGTCATGTCAGAGCCTCTAAATAATACCGAGTCAAGAATCCTCAAATAAAATATATATGTTCTAAAGTACGAAAATAATAAAGGGATAGGGGAGGAGTCGGGTCCTGCGGACGTCAAGCAGCTACCTCGACAACTCCTGAAAACTCTGGAAACAGCAACTAGCGCAACTAGGCTCCCGAAGTACCTGAATCTGCACACAAGGTGCAGGGAGTAAAGTGAGCACTTCCAACTCAGTGGTAATAGGCATGTATAATGTCTGACAGTAAGAAATCCCAAATATAGCACAATTCAAAGCTATAACCAATTCGTCTA
>MU763359.1:0-13368 GCA_026770625.1 Nicotiana glauca | reverse complement strand
CAAAATCATCGAATTACCACGGATTCAAGCCTAAGTTAAACTAAAACTTCCGAAATGCGCATTCAATCAAAAACCCGACCAAACAACGTCCGAATGACCTGAAAATTTGCAGACATATCCAAAATCACCTAACGAAGCTACTGCAACTCTCAAAATTCCATTCTGACCCTCAAATAAAAATCTCACCTATCAACCGGAATTCGCCAAAATCCAACCTTAGCCAATTCAAGCTTAATTCTACACCGGACATCCAAATTCAATTCTGATTGTGCTCCTAAGTCACAATTCATCCCCCGAAACTAGTCGAATCATCAAAAATCCATTCCGAGCCTTCTAACTCAAAAGTCAACATCCGGTTGACTTTTTTCAAAGCAAGCTTCCTTCAAAAAGGCTAATGCCATATTTCCAACTAGAACCAATCCAATTCTATCCGATCAACTCAAATACTGATATTAAATCATGGAGGGACATAATATGGGGGAAACAGGGCGGTAAATCACGTGGCAACGGGCCGGGTCGTCACACCCACAGTTCGCGGTATTTCATTCATCTAGGTGCCGCGAAGATGTACCAGGATTTTAGGCAGCACTATTGGTGGAGGCCGATGAAGAGAGATGTAGTTGGGTTTGTAGCTAGGTGCCTCAATTGTCAGCAGGAGAAGTATGAGCACCAAAGGTCGGGTGGGTTGCTTCAGCAGATAGAGATTCCGAAGTATAAGTGGGAGCGGATCACCATGGACTTTGTAGTTAGGTTCCCGTGGACTTTGAGAAAGTTCGATGCTGTTTGGGTGATTGTGGATCGGCTGACCAAGTCCGCCCACTTTATTCCTGTGTGTACTACTTATTCTTCGGAGCGGTTAGCAGAGATCTATATCCGGTAGATTGTTCGTTTGCATAGTATTCCAGTTTCCATCATTTCGGATAGAGGTACTCAATTCACATCGCGGTTCTGGAGGTCCGTTCAGCATGAGTTGGGTACTCGGGTAGAGTTGAGTATAATATTTTACCCTCAGACGGTTGGGGCAGTCCGAACGCACTATTTAGATTCTTGAGGATATGCTCCATGCGTGTATGATCAAGCTTGGAGGGTCTTGGGATCAATGTTTTTCCATTGGCGGAATTTGCATACAACAATAGCTATCAGTACAACATTCAGATGGCATCATATTAGGCTTTATATGGTAGGCAGTGTAGATCTCCGGTGGGTTGATTCGATCCGGGTGAGGCTAGATTATTAGGCACAGACTTAGTTCAAGATTCTTTGGAGGAGGTTAAGGTGATTCAGGATAAACTCCATATAGCCCAGTCCAGACAGAAGAGCTATGCAGACCTATGGTTGCAGAGCGGGTTATGCTTCGGGTTTTGCTTATGAAGGGTGTTATGAGATTTGGGAAGAAAGGAAAGTTGAGTCCGAGCTTTATTGGCCCTTTTTGAGATATTGATACGTGTTGGGGAGGTTACTTATGAGCTTGCTTTACCTCCCAGCTTGGCAGGAGTTCATCCAGTATTTTATGTTTCGATGCTCCGAAGGTATCACGGTGATCTGTCACACGTGTTGGATTTCAGTTTAGTCCAGTTGGATAAGGATCTATCTTATGTTGAGGAGCCAGTGGCAATATTAGACGGGCATGTTAGGAAACTGAGGTCAAAGATCATTTCATCAGTGAAGGTTCAATGGCGGGGTCAACCGGTCGAGGAGGCGACCTAGTAGACCGAGTAGGATATGCGCAGTCGTTACCCTCATCTTTTCACTATGTCGGGTATGTCTTTATGCTCGTTCGAGGACGAATGAATGTTTAAGTGTAGGAGGATGTGACGACCTGGCCGGTCGTCTTAAGAATTAACGCCCTGATCCCCTATTAACTGCTTTCCTCGTGTTTATTTCTGCTATTTTGATTTGCCGAGATGTTCGGTTTTAAGTTTCGGAGAGTTTTTGGACACTTAGTCCCTAAATGAGAGCTTAAGTGTTGGAAAGTTAACTGTAGTCGGAGAAGTGTAAAGACGACCTCGGAATGGAAATTTGATGGCTCTATTAGCTTAGTTAGGTGATTTCGGGCTTAGGGGCATGTTCGGATTGTATTTTGGAGGTCCGTAGCTAATTTAGGCTTGAAATGCTGAAAGTTAAAATTTTGAAGCTTCCAATTCGATAGTGAGATTTTGATCCGAGTGGTCCGAATGGAATTCCGAGAGTTACAGTAGTTCTATTGTATCATTTGGGATATGTGTGCAAAATTTCGGGTCATTAGGATGTAGTTTGGTTGGTTTTTTTATCAAAAGCGTAATTTAGAAGATTTTGGAATTCTTAGGCTTGAATCCGATGCGAAATTGGTGTTTTGATATGTTTTGAGTGTTCCAAAGATTGGAACAAGTTTGAATGATGTTTTATGATTGGTTGTCATGTTTGGTTGAGGTCCCGGGAGCCTCAGGTGTATTTCGGACGCTTAACGGGTCATTTTTGGTACTTAGAAAATTGCAAAAAATATTGCAGCAGTCAATTTTGGTTTCCTTCTTCGCGTTCGCGAGTGGTGTCTCGTGTTCGCGAAGTGTCTCCCACGTTGGTGAAGCTGGGACTTCTATACCTACGCGTTCGCGATGGCTGTCCCGCGTTCGCGTAGGAAGATGTAGTTTTGAATTGCGTTCGCGACCTGGGCATCGCGTTCGCAATGAAGAAATCTAGGGCCAAGTGTAATTATGCTTCACTAATGCGAGGGGCCCTCCGCGTTTGCGAAGAAGGAATACCTGGGCAGTATTTAAATAGCCATCCGCGACCCTTTTTCATTCTTCCACCATTTTTTAACGAGATTGAAGCTTTTGAGGGTGATTTTTGAGGGAACCAAAGATGAATTACTTGGAGGTAACATTTATAACTTCATAACTCAGTTATATGTGATTAAAGACCTAATTAGTGGTGAAAATTTTGGGAAAATGGGAAATTAGGGCTTGAGATTAAGAGACCTTAAGATGGGTATTTGAGGGGCCAATTGAACTCCGATTTCAGTGTTCTTGTTATGTATATACTCGTGAGAGTATGAGGATTCCAAAAATATAAATTTCGCTCGATTTTGAGACGTGGGCCTGAGGGGCGATTTGGTAATCTAACCTAATTTTGCATATTAGTTTAGAATTTAATTATAGAATCAGGTACTTGAAGTGTTATTTATAATATGCAATTGAATTTAATAGATTTGGGTCATTTGGAGTCGAGTAGTCGTGGCAAAGACGTGGTTTCGGGTTGATTTTGAGTTGGTTTGAGGTAAGTGGCTTGCCTAACCTTGTGTGGGGGACTTTCCCTTAGAATTTGGTATTGTGATATTTGAAATACCTCGTACGTGAGGTGACGAGCGCGTACTTGTGCTAATTGCTGAAAATCTGTTTTCATTAAGTAATTAAAACTGTGTTTCCTTTTCTTTCTGTCATTACTACTTGAAATTTAAGCGTGTTGTTAGCTTAGGAAAGCATGTCTAAATGACTTAATTGCCCATTTGCTCAGATTGCCTTATTTGAATTATGTACAGCATACTATGTTATAAATACTTGTTTCGCCTTGATATGAAGTTGACAATTTATGACTATTCTTCGTGTTGCTGCTGTGCGTTTACATTGGGACTACGAATGTGGGATTCCGTTAGATCCCCTTTGTTTGTTTATTTGGGACTACGAATGTGGGATTTCGGTAAATCCCTCTTCACAGTTATATGAAACTACGGGAATGCACCCAGTAGATTCCCCTAGTACTGGGTATTTATATTTGGGACTACGGATCGGGATTCCGATAGATCCCCGCGCACTAATAGTTGAACTGTATTTCTTTCCCGTAATTTATTTTGTCTCTGTTCTAGTTGTCGTTGTTATTCCAGTTCCATGTTATTTCTTACTGTTGCACTTTATTATACTATTTTATTCCACACTGTTAACCCTTATATCTTATTTAATCGCAGTAGGGCCCTGACCTTCCTGGTCACTACCTAACCGAGGTTAGGCTTGGCACTTACTGAGTACTGCTGTGGTGTACTCATGCCCTTTCTGCGCATGTTTTTCATGTGCAGATCCAAGTATTTTCACTCAGTCTTATCATCCTTGAGGCGAGACGCTTCTGTAGCGACTTCGAGGTGTATCTTCTGCGTCCGCAGACCGAGGAGTCCCTTTCTATTCCTGCTTTTTAGTATTTAGCCCTTATGTATTTTCTGTTCTTGTTAGACATTCCGCAGTTAGAGCTATGTAGTATTTCTCAGCTTGTGATTCATGGGTTTCCGGGTTTTGGGAGTAGGTATTGGTTTTGAGAAGTTAAGTATTGTGTATGCCGAGCTACATTTTAAATATTGTTTTATTCGATTTTTTTTTGCTTTTGATTATTTCTTCCGCAAGTTTTGTTTATGTTCCGCATTGTTAGACTTACCTAGTCGTAGAGACTAAGTGCCGTCACGATGGTTCACGAAGGGCGAACCGGAGTCGTGACACTTCTGTACAATAAATTTTGAATTCTTGAAAACAAAATGTGTCATAAAATTTCAAGAAAGGAGCAGTTTTCTAATGCATAAATTGGACGATAGAAGAAAGAAAGATGGTTGGCAAGGAAAAAACCGGGTAAATAGTTTGGGCCCATGAGTAGGAGTAGTAAATAGTTTGGGCCTGAGCATTAAATGGTAAATAGTTTAGGATTAATTGGTATAAAATGAGATTTTCTTAGTATTTACTAGGCTATTCCGCCATTAAAAAAATGTGTATAGAAAAGGAGGGTGAATTTGCAGTTTAGTTAAACTTTAAGGAAGCTATTTGTAATATTTTCAAAGTTGATGGGTGAAGCAGTAATTTACCCAAATACATATATATCAAACGGGTAAGGGTTTGATTTGTCCCTCTACTATCATAAATAGGCCTTATTTATCCTCCGTTTACGTTGTCTATAAAAAAATATCTCTACCGTTATACATTAGGGTCATATTTACCCTTACACGTTAAAACTCCATCCCTTCTTTTAAAATCCGGCAAATGGGCCAAATATACCCCTCTACTTTCAAAAAATAAAAAAATGAAAAAAAAAATATTTTTCAAAAATGAAAATATTTTGTTGAAAATAACTTTTTCAGAAAATATTATGTTAAAAAACGATTTTTTTTTCTGTTTTTTAAAAAAAAAGTCAGTTTATACAAATTTATTTTTTCAGTTTTTACAAAAAGAAAATCTTTAAAAAAAAACTAAAAAAAAATGAAGAAAAAACATTTTTCAAAATACGAAAATATTTTGTTGGAAATATTTTTTTCAGTATTAAAAAAATGAAAATATTTTGTTAAAACTGAATATTTTTTTTTCACTTTTTACAAAAAAATATATTTTGTTAAAAAAACGTTTTTTCCAGTTTTTACAATTTGTTCTGCAAATTTTTTTCAGTATCTACTCAGTTTAACAAAATATTTTCATTTTTTTAATCCTGAAAAAAATATTTCCAACAAATATCTTCGTTTTCGAAAAATATTTTTTTCTTCATTTTTTTAAAAATTTTCTTTTTGTAAAAACTGAAAAAACAAATTTGTATAAAGTAATTTTTTTATGAAAAAAAAGTCGTTTTTAATAAAATATTTTTATTTTTAAAAACTGAAAAAGTTATTTTCAACAAAATATTTTCGTTTTTAAAAAATATTTTTTTTATTTTTTTTCATTTTTTAAAAGTAGAGAGGTATATTTGAGCACATATTGCAGATTCCAGTGATAGTTTAAATGGTCAATCAACTATGTTGTATATGCTAGGTTAGATACCCGGACAAAGAATTATTGACATCCCGTGCCAACTACCTTAATGTCTTTTACTTCTACTAAGAACAAATAAGCAGGCTTTCTGGAATGTCATTTTGCAATATATTTTTATCTCGTCTGAACAATATCTTGAACACGTTTTGTGCTTCTTCTTCTTTTTTCTGGCTGTAGTTTGTGATGGAGACTTGGAAGATTATGGAGGAGAAGGAAATCAACATTAGTGCCAAGTGCTATTTTCTTGCTGTTCAAGCACTCTGCAAAGGGGGTTACTTGAAGGAGGTACTAGCATCTGGTTTGCTTTCCAAATGAGCATATACTGGCTCTAAAAGAACTTATCGAATAACTGTTAAACTTCAACTCTCAATGGTATTTTTTCTACCTGTCCGAAGATGAATGTTTATGAATTGCCAGACTTTTAATTGGACAACTGACATCTAGGTGCTTGATGGAGGATAATATTATTTATTGCAAGGTGTAGTTTGCGTATCACATTGTCGGTTTATCTGACTTCTTCTTGATATTCTTTTGGAAGTTCTGGTGACATCCTATCTGAATGATTAATTACCCGTTGTACTACTTGCACTATTATTGAGAAATTATATTTGTCTTTTCCTTGCCATGTTTCATTTATGTGTTTCCATCTGATATCTCTTTCAAGACACTTATTTCAATACTTCCCTTTGTAAAGGTTTTGCTTCATAAGCTCCATATTAAAGTTTTCTCTTCATTATTTCATTCAGGCACTCAGTTTGATGAGTATCATGGAAGAAAACCCAAATAGTTATTCTATGTTGCCTGTTTATAACAACTTCTTGGTGGCTTGTTCTGAAACACATACAGTAGATTATGCTAATGAATGTATGAGTTTGATGGAGCATCAGATGTTGGGAAAGAATGAGATAACATATGCTCAGCTTCTCAAGGTGCGTCTAGAGGTCTTTCAACAGAAATGTTATTGTCCTGTAGTTAAAGTTTAAAATCTTATTTGTCTTCCAGTTGTCCCTCTTACTATATTCCCATTGAATCATTTCCGTTGATTTCATGCTAATTCTGGTTATAGAACTGATTCATATAAACCCCAGTTTTGATGCTTCTTTTCTGCTTATAACACCTTAAAACCCATAGAACTTTGTGTAACAAAAAATTTCATATTCAGCAGTCCCCGTTAAAGAAATCTATTAAACCAATTCTCCACCTATTTAGTCACAGGTAGATCAACAACCCATGCTGTGATATAAAACCAGTTATGCATTGGTAATTAAAAGGTGGTACTCCCAATAGGTTCCGTTCTTCTCCAACTGATTCCTGATGTATAGTAGAAATCTAATCTGATAGCCAACTGTGAAACTTGTGATTATATGATATGCTGTATAGGAGCTTCTTATTCAGTGTCGGTTGGTAACTTAAATATTCTCCAGCAATAATTATTTGGATAATATGGTTTACTTTCTGGTACGTTGACTTCACTAATTTGTATGATCTATATTCTACTAAATGTTATCTCTTGTTCTTGAGAAGTGCTTTGGAGATCATTTCTCCTTTGTCTTAACAAGAAGTGAAATGAGAACTTGTGCAATCAGATTTTCCCTCGCCAAGGACAAGGCAAATAAACTTTTCACCTCCTTTAATCCACTCCTCCCTCTTCATTCCTAACCAAATTAGGTAGTAATGCACCATGCAATTAATTATTTCTGTTTCATTTTGTTCTAAATCAGCTTTTTAAATGTTGAATATAGTTCTTAGGACAGCAGTTTAATTGTTTGTCTGAATAAATGTTGTTCTAAGCTCATTGTTTCAGCTTGCAGTTTTGCAGCAAAACCTGTCTGCTGTCCATGAAATCTGGAAGGAATGTAGTAAATATTACAGTCTCAGCGTTATTTCTCTTAGGAAGTTTATATGGTCCTTTACGGAGCTGAGAGATCTGCAATCAGCCTACACAACCTTACAACACATGGTGAGCTTCGTTGTTAGAGAAAACTCTTACATAAGTAGAATTGCTGAAGGAAGGTTTTGTGATTTAAGATTGGATATTCCAGCGCCTTCCACTGGCAACCTGAGCTTCATCGATGCACCTCTCAACGCAGAGGGTAGCACCAATTTTGACTTGGAAAGGCAAAGTATTGGCAGCATTGAAATAAGCACAGTAAAAAAACCATTAAGTGCATCTGTTACAAAGCTTTTAAGGTGGTCCTTCAATGATGTCATGCGTGCTTGTGCAAAAGTTCAAAATTGTGATTTGGCTGAGCAGTTAATGTTACAGGTATTACTACAATGTCCCAGTCAGGGGTGGACCTAGTGCATGAGCTACGGGTTCCCGGGAACCTAGTAACTCTTGCTTAGATCCTGTATTTATATTAAGAAATTTACTAAATATTGGTAAATATCTGACTGTGAACCCAGTTATTATTGTATATTAATATGAAATTACAGCAGGAACCTATAAGCCTCAAATCCTGGATCCGCCTCTGGTCCCAGTTGCTATGTCTCCATTTGGTCAATGCGAGTGCAGGGATCAGTAGGATAGTCATAGTCCTTAGAACGATATGGCTAGACACATATCATCGTTGAACACAGAAACATATGCCAATAACAATTGTCTCAATATCATAAAGGAATTTCCTGTCTGTTTTTCAATAAGTCATCTCTTTTGTTTAGATGCAAACTCTTGGTTTGCAACCATCAGGGAGTACATATGATGGCTTCATTAGGGCAATTGTTACTGCAAGAGGATTTAGTGATGGAGTGGAAGTGGTAAGATATACTTATTATCATGGGAATCTTCTTTAGAACTTCTCTTTCTCCAAGGACAGTACTTGCTCGTTCTCAGTTTGACATGATGTAGTTTTTCAAATTTTGCAGCTAAAGGTTATGCAAGAGAAAAATATTAAGCCTCATGATTCAACTCTTGCTGTTTTAGCAGTCATCTGCAGCAGAGAGTTACAACTCGACAGGGCAGAGGCTTTCTTGGATGAGATGGCTGAAATCCGAAGTCCCCGTCCTTATAATGCTTTCCTTGAAGCATGTGATGTCCTGGTAAGGCATACATAATTGTTTCGGAAAAAATACAATATAATTCAAAGCAGTAGATCATCACTAGTCCCAACCTTAGATCAGTACAGTAGGAACTGGTGAGGTTTTGACTCTCAGTTAAGTAGGTTCGTGGATAGCTCAAAAAGACCAATCAGCTTGTCCAGACTTTTGTTTTTCTAGCCAGTCAAAACTATCTCTCTGAGCATATTCTTGCTTCCTTCACATCTTGATATCACCGCCATGTCTTTTGCTTTCTCAGGATTTATAAGGAATATGAGATTTTTGAGCTAGCTTTCAGCAAAAGAGTTTTGTATGTCAAGCTAAAATGTTGCCACTATAACTACCCTCTGACTTAAATGTTTTAGAATTTCAAATATGGATAACGCCCCCTCTTGTTGTAACTAAGAGATATATTGCTTTAGGGTCTTCTAAATTCTGCCATATCCAGCATCACTTTGTTTTTTCTGCATCTTTTCGGTAGAATTGCGCATCTCTCTTGTCAATTGTGTTAGACTGAGATGTCCAGTTTGTGAGTCTTTTACAAATTAATATTGTAGGATCAACCTGAACGAGCAGTTCAGATATTGGCTAAGAAGAAAAAGTTGAATCTCCAGCCAAATATCAGAACATATGAATTGCTATTCTCATTGTTTGGTAATGTGAATGCACCTTATGAAGAGGGCAACATGCTGTCACAAGTGGATGTTGCTAAAAGGATAAATGCTATAGAAATGGATATGATGAAATACGGCCTTCAGCACAGTCACCTGTCATTGAAGAATGTGGTAAATGATACTTTTCCTCAACTAAAACAAATTTAGGTTTTGATCTATTTGATTACCGCTTTACTTCCTAAGCTAAGCAGAGATGATGATCTGACTGAGTAAATCTGCTATGATTTGGGTCACTGAATTTTAAATATTGAAGATGTCATATTTTGTTTAATCTAATGTCTACTATGCGAATAGTTTTTTTATATTTGTATGTGTATTTTCATAATAGTGTTTCTCTATTAAATCTTTTGTTAAATAATCAGTAAAGCATTTCATATAATTTTTTTCTGAGAATTAAAGTATTTCATATAATTGTCAAATATTGTACAGGAATGTGTTTAAATCGTTTTTTTAATTAAGGGGAATTCATTAAAAGCATCCAGTGGATGCAAGCAAACGATTACAAGAAAGAGAGAGAGTGTCTGCTCATATACACAAAAAACTATCTTTTATTTTTTGATAGGGTAAGCCTCACCCTCCTCCAAATCCATCTACCTAGGAGACCAACAGTGTTTTGTCACCACCCTTCTCCCTTAGTGACTGGAGCCCTGATCTCATGGTTGAGATGGAAGGCCCTTACCACTAGGCTATCTCACCATTTAAATATTAGTTTATTGATTATGGAAGCATGTAATATAACATCTAATGACTTACCATTTTCAGATTAAATAATCGGTCAACGTCTTCTGACTTCAGATTTGTAGAGCGTCTTAGGTGCCACGTATCTTTAAAGTGATTTTAGTGCTGAATTGAGTTATGAAATAGCTCCATACGTTGCAGCTTTTGTTTATGCTTCTACTGCAGATGCTCCGTTGTTTTGTGCCCTAATACTAAAAAGAATTCCAGTGTTATATTGACTGCATGCTTTAGTGCAATATCCATGGATTTTACTCTTCTTTATTTTCCAGTTGAAAGCGCTTGGAACAGAAGGGGTGATAAAGTAGCTGATTCAATATTTACATGCTGCGGAGAATCGGTTCTCTTCGTTATGACACTTATATGATCACACCTGTCTATAATACAGTTTTGCATTCCCTTGTTGAGGCTAAAGAGGTAATCAACCTAGGATTTCTACTATATAAGCATCTGTTTCATAGTTATATCAGTTACACTGTGTCTGCTGACCGAGTCTATTTTTTTCTTTTCAGAGCCAAATGGCAACGCATATATTCAAATCTATGGTGTCTTCTGGAGTTCCACCCGATGCTGCAACATATAACATCATGATTGATTGATGTAGCATTATTGGATGTTTCAGATCTGCACTTGCCCTGATCTCTATGATGTTACGCAATGGTTTCAATCCTCAAGCAGTGACTTTAACTGGTCTGTTAAAGGTATTTGTTTAGTCTTGTTTAGCTATTCTCACTAATCTGCGGAAGCTGGATCATTAGAAAAATAAAAATAAAAAGTAAACTTGCACAAACTTGGCCTAAGCACCTAGCCTTCTTTATTTGTTGAAAATGACTTTTTATGAAGTGGACAGTATGTGCTTTCTAGCACTTATCCCGCTAACTTTTTTACTATTTATAAACTTTGCCAAATCAATCAAATGATTCACTAAACCTCGTAAACCCAAGACCACCATAACTAACTTGTTGGTTTTCTAAAACGCTGCAACATTTTGGGTTTGTCTGATACTTTATTGAGCTGGAAGGAGGCGAAAATATTGGCAATTGGTTGAGACAAAATGCCTTGCCACAACCATCACCTATCTGCCTTAGTGCTACACTAGATCTTAGCTTATGGAGAATAAAAAGCGTTCCCTTTCTTTGGGTGAATGTACTACAAGAACTAATAGATAGCTATGAAGCATGGTCATTGTTTACCTGCTTATTTTTCCCTCTATGACTATTTTGATATGCAAATGGTGCCCACTGATGTTCCATCTGAGAATTGACTTGTTTCTGCTGTCAGATATTGTTGAGATCTGAGGACTTTGATGGTTCATTAAAATTGTTGAATCAAGGAATTTCACAAGGGATCCAGCTTGATGTACTTTTATATAACACCATTCTTCAAGTGGCATCTGAGAAGGTAATTAACTAAAATATCAAACCTATAAGGTATTGTATTGTTATTAATAAAATCCTTGCCTTTAGTAGAGCCAATTTATTTATATTTGATAATTGTGAATTAGAAGCCAAATCTATTGTATGTATAGAATAACATGAAATTGCTCCCCAGAAAAAAGGTTTTATTTGAATTTCTTTTCTGTTATTTGGTGGAACCCTGGTACCTCATCTTGAAATTGTAGGAAGGAAGCTTCACAATCAATCTTTTTGCTGTTTCAATTATTATTGTCTTGGGCTACCATAAAATAGTAACTGAATTCAAGACAATTCTTGTAAAGAATAGCAGAAGAAGAGTATTATTCGGAGACCTTCTGCTAGCCCAAGATCGTTAACTAAGATTGGAGGATTCAACTAAAGAAGAGGAAGCTTAAAATAGAAGAGAAGTTTTGGAGAGGAGAACTTTGTTTAGGAAAGAAGGCTTTCTTGATTTTTTGCTTGATTACAAATGAACAAGACACCCCTATTTATACTAGCCTATGGATGATTCTAGATATGATACTAGATAATGTACAAAGAAGATTCTAGCAACCTTATATTCTAACAACACTCTAGAATATCTACATATGTCCTATCTTCCCACAACATTCTAGAACATCTAGATATGTCTACTAGATAAATATCAAGGATACTACACTAGGACATTCTAGAGAATTCTATATTTTTCCAAAAAATTAACTTTATTTTCTTCACACTCCCCCTTAAAGTGATTTTTTGGAAACTACTCCAAGCTTGTCACGGAAGAACTCGAACGAAGCTTTAGCAATTGACTTGGTGAAGATATCGGCGATATTCTCCTGACTTCGCACTTCCAAAATATTGATAGTTCCATCAAGAACCTTTTCCCGAATAAAGTGATGTTCCACCTCAATGTGTTTAGTTCTTGCATGGAATACTGGATTGTTTGCAAGCTTAATGGCACTTTGATTATCTCCATAAATCACAGTTGGCTTTGATATAGGTAGATGCAAGTCTTCAGCAAGTCTTTGTACCCATACACATTCTTGAGCAGTGAGAGCAGCTACTTTATACTCCGCCTCCGTGGTTGACAAAGAAACTGAGTCTTTCTTTTTGCTACACCAAGAAACATTTGTTCCACCACAAAGGAAAATATAGCCCGATGTTGATCTTCGGTCATCCAAATCACCACCAAAATCAGCATCCGTATAACCAGCTAACACCAAATCATTCTTCTTCCGGAAGAACAAGCCCATGTCTGATGTTGAGTTGATATACTTTAGAATCCTCTTTGCAGCTTCTAAGTGAGGCTTTCTTGGCCTTTGCATAAATCTGCTGACATATCCTACCGAGAACGCAATGTCCGGCCTTATAATAGTCAAATACAGGAGACTTCTAACCAAAACTCGAAAAGGCTTGAGATTTGCAAGAAGTGAGCCTTCGTCCCGCCTTAACCTTATGCTTATCTCAAGAGGAGTAAAACATGTTTTGCTTTGCTACAATCCAAACCTGTCAACAAGTTTCTTGGTATATCCTTCTTGAGTGACAAAGATCCCTTTGTTCATGTTTGTCACCTCTAAGCCAAGAAAATGGTGGAGCTCACCCAACTTCTTGATGTCAAATCTTATGGAAAGCTTATCTTGAAGCCTAGCAACTTCATCTTCATTGTTTTCTGTTATTATCATATCATCCACGTACAAAAGAACAACTATATGCAAGTCGCCTTATTTTTTAACAAATAGGCTAGGATCTGATTGTGATGCATCATAGCCACAGAAATGTAGA
>MU763357.1:1261-12903 GCA_026770625.1 Nicotiana glauca | reverse complement strand
AATATTTTAAGGATATTTTAGTCGTTCAATATTTAGCATAAATTATTCGTGCTTTTATAATAATATAGATATAGATATAGACTCTCCTTTTTCTAAATAGATTTGTATGATATAATACATTCTCAAATTCAATTAGTAATATTATAAAACGTTTTCAAATTGAATTAGTAAAAGAAAATTTTAAGAGGTATATCCTAAAACTAATAAGATTATATGACTAAAAATATCTCTACCTTGAAAGTTTATATTAAAAAGAAACATAATAACGTGCTATTAGGTAATAAAAGGAATGCTAATAGAAAGGATACATGCTAAAATTATTACTTAACAAAAGGAATGCTAATAGGATACATAATATTAGTATAATTATACTAATAGGACTCCTAAAGATATTATATTATGTGCTAAAACTAATAGAATTATAAGGCTAATATCTAGAATTCCAGTTATGTCCTTTTATTATGCTTAATATTATAAGGTTATTTTTGTAAACCGACATTGTATTCATGCTTTTATAATATATATATATATATATATATATATATATATATCTATATCTATATATATTGTATTTAAATTGTATGATATTTTAGTTGTATATAACTGGGTAGAAATAATGTATGAAAGTTGCAGATAAATTGTAGACAAGTTGTATAATATATAATTAGTTGTATGAAATTTATTTTTATTATGTATAAATTAGATATAAAATATACAAAAAAACATATTGTATAAAAATTGTATCTAAGTGGTATGATATTGTAATTCTACTTAAGTTGTATAAAACTCCAGATTGAAGCAGCATAAATAGGGAGACGTTCTTCTTCTCATTTGATTGGTAAAATATTTATGGAACATTAAAGAAAATGTGAAGGTTTAAACAGTACTTTCTTCTTCTTGAAGCAAAACAAGTTTTTCAAAATAAATTTAAACAAACGTTGTACCTGATCTTGACCTCGTTGGCCAAATTAAAGGTAGTATTGAAGAATTGTGCTTCTTATAAATTGTAGCAATTAAAGTTTAGCACCTCCAAAGCCAAAATAGGTTGCCTTCCAAAGCAAAAATTAGGCAAACTAAAGTGCTGATTTTTTAGGCGTGGGAAAGAAAGAAAATATACGTTCAATACCACGTGAAAGAATTAAACATTCAGTTCGAGAAATTAAAAGGAATGGAAAAATTGTAACGACCCGACTGGTCGTTTTGCATTTTAGAACTCCGTTCCCTTAAATAAAACTTCCCGCACTTGCTTTAACTAATTTATGACTCGCGGGGACGGGTTGTTCGGAAGTTAGAAGAGTTTTGAGCAAGAATATGTCCATTTAATTCTTTAAGTTTTTCTAAAAAGGCCAAGTTTGACTTCGGTCAACTTTCTTGGGAAACGGACCCGTATTCGTAATTTGACGATCCCGGAGGGTCCATGAGAAAATATGGGACTTGGACGTATGCCCGGAATAAAATTCTGAGGTCCCTATCCCGAGTAGTGAATTTTTCTGTAAAATTGTTAACTTGAAGTTTTAAGGAATTAAATAAACTAAGTAATCATTGATTTCCTAGGTATCGGGCTTGGATTCTAGTTCCGAAACTTGGTACAGGTCCGAAATATCAGTTAAGACTTACATGTGAAATTCGATATCAATCCGAGTAGTTTAAGGGCGTTTTGACCCGTTGAAAGGGAATTAAGAACTTGAAGTTCAATAAGTTGATTCAATTGGTTTTGGGGTTCGATTCCTTGATTTAGCGTTGTTTTGTGTGTTCCGAGGGTTCGAGTAGGTCCGCCTCGTGATTTCAAACTTGTCGATATATTCGGGCGGGGCTCGGGAGCCCCGAGCGTCAAATGGTCGAGGTTCGGGCAAAGTTAGAACTTGTAAGAAACCAAGAGCTGCTGCTTCTGTCATAACCGCGTCTGCGGTTCTACGACCGCAGAAGCGGTACCGCAGACGCCGTCAGCGGTCCGCAGAAGCGGTATGGGGGCAGCTCAGGCAAAAATTGCAGAAGCGATTTTGATACCGCAGAAGCGGTCCCGCTTACGCTGCTAATCGACCGCAAAAACGGTCTAGCCAATTTGGGCCAGAACCGCAGAAGCGGTCCGAAACCGCAGAAGCGGTGGCCGCAGAAACGGAAATCCTTCCGCGGAAGCGAAAAGGGCTGGGCAGAGAGGTCTCATTTAATTTGAACCCAAGGCCATTTTCTTCACTTCTCACTCTCTACTTGGGCGATTTTGGTGATTCCAAAGGGGGGGATTTTAACATAACATCTCAAGTAAGTAATCCCCACTCATTCTTAGTTTAAATACATCAACATTAGATAGATTTAACACTAATAATTAAGTAAAATCAAAGGGTTAGAGCTATACCTAGGGTTTTTATAAAATTAAGATTTAACCACATAATTAGCTATGTAATAAACAAGAAATCACATATTAGTGATCCTTAGTTTATAGAGAATAATTTTCTTCAAAAAATCTTGAAATCCGGGCATGTGGGCCCGGGGTCGGAATTTAGGAAACTTGTGAGAAAGGTTGGGAAATCACTTAAATAGCTAGAATTCAACCTTGTAAGCCTTTATTGACTAGTTCTTACGTTGTTTAATTAGTTTTTACTCGTTCGGCTTCGCGTTGAGGGTTTGGGGCTTGTTCTTGATAGTGGAAGTGCGCTTAGGAGCGAGGTGAGTCTCCTTTCTAACCTCGTAAGAGGAAAATGTCCCCTTAGGACTAATTACAATTTGCTATTAAATGCGGGGGACTACGTACGTGCTAGGTGATGAGAGTCCATGCGTAGCTACTATAATATTAAATGTTTGGGTAGTTTAGGACCCACATCATGCCTAATTTGAGATATCTTTTATTTGAACTATCGATATGATCTTCATGATATGCTAGGGATTAGAGAGGAATAGAAAGTGAACATATGAATATTGTTGAACCTTGTAAATATTTCCTTGTGTATAAATGAGACTTGTGTGCATTCTTGATGTTTTCTTAATATTTGTGGATCGGGCCGATCGCCTCGGTGAAATAGATGCATCTATAGTTTGAGTCATTCGACCCTCGGCAGTGCACAATTTATATTCTGTTGGAGCGGGCCGCCGACCTCGGCATGATTGTGCATGATATATGTACTTGAGATTAGACATTTCATGATTAATTGTTAAGTATGTAAAAGAAGGGGAAATGATAAAAGGAATATGATTAAGAGCATGATTTGACTCCCATTGTAACTGTTGTTTAATTGCATTATTAATGCTTTATATCGTACATCATTATTATGATATTATCTTGACCTAGTAGGTATCAAGTCGACCTCTCGTCTCTACTTCTTCGAGATTAGACGGGATACTTACTGGGTACATATTGTTTATGTACTCATGCTATGCTTCTATACTTAAATGTACAGGGTCTGAGGCTGATTCATCTAGTTATCGATCCGGTGCGTGCCAGTGAGCTGCGGCAGAGACTTCTACGGTGAGCTGCTTCTCTTCCTATGCCGCTCAGCAGCCGGATGGAGTCTTTTTTTGTATTTTTGCTGTCTTTCCATATTTTCGACAGTAGGAGAGATGTTGTTGTATATTCTACTAAATGCACGTACTTGTGATACCTGGTCTTGGCACACACTGTAGTAAATATTTATTTTGGGGTTGTATAATTATTTTTGCTACATTATAAATCCTTACTGGTCTTGGCTTTAAATTTGAAAAATCTAGTATATTTGTTTTTGGCAAAGGTAAAATGAGAACTTACATCACAAATTTCGCAATTGGCTGGCCTGACAACGGTGTCGGGTGCGATCATGACCTGTTAGGAAAAATGGGTCGTGACAACATGGTATCAGAGCACTAGGTTCACGTAGGTCTTACAAGTTACGGGCAAACCTAATAGAGTCTTGAAGACGTCTGTATTTATCTTCGAGAGGCTATAAGGTATTAGGAAAGACTACTCTTTATTCACTTCCTATCATGCAATGGTTGATATACTAAATTTCCATTTCTATTCTCTCACAGATGGTGAGAACTCGTACCGCTAACATTCCGGACCCGGGAGGAGCTGCTCCCCCCGTTACTAGAGGCCGAGGTCGAGGCCGGGAGAGGGCACCGGCTCGTGGTAGGGGACGAGGGTGCCCTAGAGCCATTCCAGTCATACCACCAGCAGACCCTGCGGGGGATCCCATTATTGAGGAGCAGGGTGAGGTACCTGCAGCTGAGCCTACCCCGGCAGATTTCATTACAGCACTGGGATTTCAGGAGGTCATGGGCTGCATGCTTCGGTTCACAGATACTATAACTCAGGCTGGTTTATTTCCAGCGGATCCAGCTTTTTCACAGGCAGGAGGGGGAGCACAGACCCCTACTGCTCAGGCCCCAGGTCAAACAGCCGCAGTTTATCAGACTCCGGGAGCACTACCCGCAGATGGGGTTCATCCAGTTGCTGTAGTAGCACCCCAGCCTAGGCCAAATGTGTGCAGCAATCCGCAGAAGCTATTGGATAGATGGACCAGGTTGCACCCTCTAGTCTTCGGGGGTGAGCGTCATGAGGATGCCCAGGATTTCATTGACCGGTGCAGCGATAGACTGCACAACATGAGGATACTGGAGTCGACTTCACCATTTTTCAGTTGGAGGGCAGAGCCCACAGATGGTGGCAGTTTTATGCCCTTAGCAGACCAGCAGTTCTCCTCCCCTCACTTGGGGTCAGTTCACTCAGTTATTCTTTGATCGGTACATTCCACCCTCTGAGAGGAAAGAGTTGTGTCATCAGTTTGAGAATCTAGAGCAGGGTCAGATGTCAGTGATCGATTATGAGGCGAGGTTCTCTGAGTTGTCTCGCCATGCACTTATGATACTTCCCACAGAGGCAGAGAGAGTACGGAGATTCGTTTCGGGGTTACACCCCACTATCCGGTCGGGTATGACCCGAGAGGTAGAGATGGGCACTGGGTATCAGCTAGTACTTGAGATTGCTCGTATGATTGAGGGTTACCGTCTGAGGGGTAGAGAGCAGATACAGCAGGATAAGAGGGCCAGATTCTCCGGAGAGTTCAGAGGCGCCCCAGCTAGGGGCAGGGGTCACTTTGGAAGGGCCAGCCTAGTAGGCCCCCAGTTGCAGCACCACCACCTGCTCGGGGTGCTCCAGAATGCTCCTATTTCAGCACCATGCCAGAGAGTTCTTATTGCCCGCCAGCTATCTAGGGTTCCTCCAGTAGGTATTCAGGTCCTTCGGATTCTTTCCGTTCTTATTTCAGTGCTATGCCGGAGAGTTCATACCGTCCGCCGGCTATTCAGGCTTCTTCTAGTGGATATTTTGGGCTTCAGAGTCAGCCATCTAGATAGTAGGTTTCCGCACCCCATTATTTTGAGTGTGGAGACACGGGCCACATGAGGAGATACTGCCCCAGGCTTAGGGGCAAGGCAGTACAGTAGGGGCAGCAGTCCATGACTCCAGCACCAGTGGCCCACACACATAGAGGTGGAAGATAGACAGGTAGAGGTCGTTCCAGAGGTGGAGGCCAGGCAGGGAGAGGTCAGCCAGCTGCTACTCAGTCAGGTGGAGGCCAGACAGCCGGTGCTCCAGCCAGATTCTATGCCCTCCCGGCTAGGCCAGATGCATTGGCCTTAGATGCTGTTATCACAGGTATTATTTCAGTCAGTGGTAGAGGTGCTTCAGTATTATTTGATCCAAGGTCCACTTATTCATATGTGTCCTCTTTGTTTGATCGTTTCCTGGTTACTTCTCCTGAGCTTTTGGCTGTTCCTGTTCATGTGTCTACTCCTGTGGGTGATTGTGTGGTTGTGGATCGGGTCTACCGGTCTTGTGTGGTTACTTTCTGTGGTTATGAGACTAGAGCAGACCTTCTGTTGCTTGATATGCTTGATTTTGAGGTCATTCTAGGCATGGATTGGTTATCCCCATATCATGTCATCCTTGATTGTCATGCCAAGACTATTTCGCTAGCTATGCCAGGATTGCCGAGATTAGAGTAGAAGGGTTCCACAACTGATACGCCTAGTAGAGTTATTTATTTCCTAAAGGCTCGGCGCATGGTTGAGAAAGGGTGTTTGGCTTATTTAGCTTATGTTCGAGACACCACCGCAGAGTCTTCGACAATTAATTCAGTGCCAGTGGTCTGAGAGTTCGACGATGTTTTTCCTTCTGATCTTCCGGGCATGCCTCCAGATCGCGATATTGATTTCTGTATTGACTTGTCTCCAGGAACTCAGCCTATATCTATCCTACCGTACCGTATGGTTCCTAAGGAGCTGAAGGAGCAGTTGGAGGAGTTGTTAGCAAAGGGGTTTATTAGTCCTAGTGTATCGCCTTTGGGGTGCACCAGTGTTATTCGTGAAGAAGAAGGATGGGACTATGCGGATGTGCATTGATTACCGCTAGTTGAATAAAGTCACCATCAAGAACAAGTATCCATTGCCCTGTATTGATGATTTGTTTGACCAGCTACAGGGTGCTAGGGTGTTCTCTAAGATTGACTTGAGGTCAGGGTATCATCAGCTGAAGATTCGTGATTCAGACATTCCGAAGACTGCATTCAGGACTATATATGGCCACTATGAATTTCTAGTGATGTCCTTTGGTTTGACTAATGCCCCATCGGCATTTACAGATTTGATGAACAGGGTGTTCAGGCCTTATATTGATTCCTTTATTATCGTCTTCATTGATGACATCTTGATATACTCGCGTAGCTTGGGGGAGCACGAGCAGCATTTGAGAGTAGTGCTTCAGACCTTGCGAGAGCATAAGCTATATGCTAAGTTCTCCAAGTGTGAGTTTTGGCTAGAGTCAGTGGCATTCTTGGGGCATGTAGTGTCAGTAGAGGGTATTAAGGTGGATCCTAAGAAGATTGAGGCAGTTTAGAGTTGGCCACGACCTACTTCAGTGACTAAGATCAGGAGTTTCCTGGGGTTAGCAGGTTACTACCAACGATTTATGCAGGGTTTTTCATCTATTGCATCACCTTTGACCAGACTAACCCAGAAGGGTGCCCTATTTTGTTGGTCCGATGAGTGCGAGGAGAGCTTTTAAAAGCTCAAGACTGCAGCACCAGTTCTTGTATTGCCTTCCAGTTCAGGGATGTATACTGTATATTGCAACGCTTCTCGCGTTGGCTTGGGATGCGTATTAATGCAGGAGGGGCGAGTTATTGCATATGCTTCACGTCAGCTGAAGGTCCATGAGAAAAATTACCTTGTGCACGATCTAGAGTTGGCGGCGATTGTTCATGCTCTTAAGATATGGAGGCATTATTTGTATGGATTGTCATGTGAGGTTTATACAGACCATCGTAGCTTGCAGCACTTGTTCAAGTAGAGGGATCTTAATTTGAGGCAGCGCAGGTGGCTTGAGTTGAGCAGGTAAGGAGAATGTGGTCAGGATGCCTTGAGCAGAAAGGCGGAGAGTATGGGTAGCTTGGCATTCATTCATGCTATGATGAGACCACTAACTTTGGATGTTCACTCCTTAGCTAACAGACTTGTGAGATTGGATATTTCGGAGCTCGGCCGAGTTCTAGCATGTGTGGTTGCTCAGTCTTCGTTATTAGGGCAGATTAAGGCCCGACAATTCGATGATCCGCATTTGGAGGTCCTCAGAGAGACGGTACTTCAGGGAGGTGCCAAGGAGATTTCTATTGGTGAGGATGGTGTGTTACGGCTTCAGAGTCGTGTATGTGTTCCTAATGTTGATGGCTTGAGGGAGAGGACTCTAGAGAAGGCCCATAGTTCAAGGTACTCTATTCATCCGGGTGCCTCGAAGATGTATCGTGACTTGAGACAGCATTACTGGTGGCGGAGGATGAAGAAGGACATTGTTGAGTATGTAGCTAAATATTTGAATTGCCAGTAGGTCAAGTATGAGCACCAGAGGCCAGGTGGCCTACTTCAGCGGATGCCCATTCCGGAATGGAAGTGGGAGCGCATCACTATGGATTTCGTGGTTGGGTTTCCGCAGACTTTGCGGAAGATTGATTCAGTGTGGGTTATTGTGGATAGATTGACCAAGTCTACCCATTTCATTCTAGTGGCGACTACTTATACATCGGAGAGATATGCTCAGATCTACATTCGGGAGATAGTCAGGTTGCACGGTGTGCCGGTTTCCATCATATCAGACAGAGGCCCTTAGTTCACTTCCCATTTCTGGAGAGTTGTTCAGAGTGAGTTGGGGACCCGCGTAGAGCTTAGCACGACATTCCATCCTCAGACCGACGGGCAGTCGGAGCGGACAGTCCAGATTTTAGAGGATATGCTTAGAGCATGTGTGATTGACTTTGGAGGGTAGTGGGATCAATTCTTGCCTTTAGCGGAGTTTGCATACAATAATAGCTATCAGTCCAGTATAGATATGGCCGCGTATGAGGCATTGTATGGTCGACGTTGTCATTTCCCTATCGGGTTGTTTGAGCCTGGAGAGGCTAAGTTACTTGGTACAGATTTGGTACAGGATTCCTTGGATAAGGTGAAGTTGATTCAGGAGAGGCTCCGCACAGCTCAGTCCAGACAGAAGAGTTGCGCGGATCAAAAAGCGCGCGATGTATCATTCATGATTGGCGATAAGGTTCTCTTGAAAGTCTCTCCAATGAAGGGCATTATGAGGTTCGGGAAGAAAGTCAAGCTAAGCCCAAGGTTTATTGGTCCCTTTGAGGTGTTGAGGCGAGCTGGAGAGGTTGCTTATAAGCTTGCTTTACCTCCCAGTTTATCAGGAGTTCATCCAGTTTTCCATGTATCGATGCTTCGGAAGTATCATGCCGACTATTCGCATGTGTTGGATTTCAGTACCATTCAGTTAGATGAGAGCTTGGGCTACGAGGAGGAGCCAGTTGCCATTGTTGATAGACAGGATCGCCAGTTGAGGTCCAAGAGGATTTCTGCGGTAAGGGTCCAATGGAGGGGCCAACCGGTTGAGGAGGCGACCTGGGAGTTCGAGGAGGATATACAGAGCCGATATCCCCACTTGTTCGGCAGTCCAAGTACTTTCTATGCCCGTTCGAGGACGAACATTTTTTAAGAGGTGGAGAATATAATGACCCGACTAGTCGTTTTGTGTTTTAGAACCCCGTTCCCTTAAATAAAACTTCCCGCACTTGCTTTAACTAATTTATGACTCGCGGGGACGGGTGGTTTGGAAGTTAGAAGAGTTTTGAGCAAGAATATGTCCATTTGCTTCTTTAAGTTTTTCAAAAAAGGCCAAGTTTGACTATGGTCAACTTTCTTGGGAAACGGATCCGATTCGTAATTTGACGATCCCGAAGGGTCCGTGGAAAAATATGGGGCTTGGGCGTATGCCCGGAATCGAATTCCGAGGTCCATATCCCGAGTAGTGAATTTTTCTGTAAAATTGTTAACTTGAAGTTTTAAGGAATTAAATATACTAAGTAATCATTGATTTCCTAGGTATCGGGCTCGGATTCTAGTTCCGAAACTTGGTACAGGTCCGAAATATCAGTTAAGACTTGTGAAATTCGGGTTCAATCTGAGTAGTTTAAGGGCGTTTTGACCCGTTGAAAGGGAATTAAGAACTTGAAGTTCAATAAGTTGATTCAATTAGTTTTGGGGTTCGATTCCTTTATTTAGTGTTGTTTTGTGTGTTTCGAGGGTTCGAGTAGGTTCGCCTCATAATTTCAAACTTGTCGATACATTCGGGCGGGGCTCGGGAGTCCCGAGCATCAAATGGTCGATGTTCGAGCGAAGTTAGAACTTGTAAGAAACCAAGAGTTGCTGCTTCTGTCATAACTGCGTCTGCGGTTCTAGGACCTTAGAAGCGGTACCGCAGACGCCGTCAGCGGTCCGCAGAAGCAGTATGGGGGCAGCTCATGCAAAAATCATAGAAACAATTTTGAGACCGCAGAAGCGGTCTCACTTAGGCGTCTAATCGACCACAGAAGCAGTCTAGACAATCTGGGCCAGGACCGCAGAAGCGGCCCAAAATCGCAGAAGCGGAAATCCTTCCGCGGAAGCCAAAAGCGCTGGGCAGAGTGGGTTCATTTAATTCGAACCCAAGGCCATTTTCTTCACTTCTCACTCTCTACTTGGGCGATTTTGGTGATTCCAAAGGGGGAATTTCAACATAACATCTCAAGGTAAGTAATCCCCACTCATTCTTAGTTTAAATACATGCACATTAGATAGATTTAATACTAATAATTAAGTAAAATTAAAGGGTTAGAGCTAGACCTAGGGTTTTTATAAAATTAAGATTTAACCATATAATTAGCTATGTAATGAACTAGAAATCACATATTAGTGATTCTTAGGTTATAGAGAATAATTTTCTTCAAAAAATCTCGAAATCCGGGCATGTGGGCCCGGGGTCGTAATTTAGGAAACTTGTGAGAAAGGTTAGGAAATCACTTAAATAGCTAGAATTCAACCTTGTAAGCCTTTATTGACTAGTTCTTACGTTGTTTAATTAGTTTTTACTCGTTCGGCTTCGCATTGAGGGTTTGGGGCTTGTTCTTGATAGTGGAAGTGCGCTTAGGAGCGAGGTGAGTCTCCTTTCTAACCTCGTAAGAGGAAAATGTCCCCTTAGGACAAATAAATGACAATTTGCTATTAAATGCGGGGGACAACGTACGTACTAGGTGATGAGAGTTCGTGTGTAGCTACTATAATATTAAATGTTTGGGTAGTTTAGGACCCACATCATGCCTAATTTGAGATATCTTTTATTTGAACTATCGATATGATCTTTATGATATGCTAGGGTGTAAGGCCCCGGAAAATTTCGCTAAGTAATTTAGGATTTCGTAGTGTCACACAGGCTTATTATAATATTCTTATATACTATTAACATGGTGGACATCAATTAGACTTGGTAAATATGAGTATAAGTCTTATGTTAAGTGATGTGAGGTCCAAATGGAAGCCTAAGTGTATGCCAAATGGGAAAAGTTTCGTAATAGGCCAATATTTCAAATGGATTTGCACAAGGCTCCACTTTAAACGGGCATATCTAAATATGTATGAGGTTTTATATGGTGAATAAAATATCAAATTAAAGTTCTTTGAGTCTAGTTTCCAACTCTTTAAACCATTCGTCATTTGGACATTCCTACGCGAAGTTATGGTCAAATTACCAAAGGCTGGAAAATGATATTCTGTGTCAATTCTGCGACCGCAGAATGTATCGCATTTCTCACTCTGCGGTCGCATTTTTGCCGCAGAATGGGCCAGTGTAGCCCAGTTTTGGGCGTCGATTCTGCGAAGCATTCTGCGGACCGCATATCGATTTTGCGGTCCATTCTGCTATAGCAGAACTGACATCGCAGGGTTATTTTTTTTAATTTCTAAACCCGATCCCCTATTGATATATTAGGTATTTGAGCATTTTTCTGAACATTTCTAGAGTGAGAGAGAGGGGTTTTAGAGAGGGAAAGTTTTTCCCATCAAATAAAATCTTGCTAATTCCTTGAAGATAATCAAGTGAAGGCCTTAGATCTTCATCCCAAGAGGTAAGATTTCATCACCCTAGCTCTTATTTCTATTCTTAGCTATAAGGAGTAATTAGGGAGGTGATTCATGAGTATAAGAATGGATTCCTTACATGCATATCAACCTTAGGTTTATGGGGAGATTATTGAACATAATTAAGTGAATATTTGGTTGGGGAAATGGAGGAAAAACTTGAAAAATGGGATTTG
>MU763356.1:44003-65159 GCA_026770625.1 Nicotiana glauca | reverse complement strand
CCACCTGAAGAATGGACACATATTTCAAATCATAGTAGTCAAGAAACATCAGAAGGAATGGCAAAACATCGCCAAAGCAACAACAAGAATTCCATAGAAGAACACAAGATACAAGTTCAAGGCAACACAAGAGCATGTTTGAAGGCATAGATAGGATTTCTTGTAACACATAGAGCATAGATTAGGCTAGCTTCTTCTTATCTTGACATTGTATAATAAGGAGGTCAGCGAGCAGTAACAGCAGCAACAACATGAGAAATCACAGCTCCTGATAGTCCCAGCTACCAGACACTCCTAAACTACACTGACCTGATTCCTGTTTAGCACAGGATATGTAGGCAACCCCTGAAGCAGGATGCGGTCAACTCTTTAAAAAAAATGCTTCACACGGAATATACGAATGGGAAAAAATCCCTCATTTATGCTCACTTTTCTTTGCACGAAAACTCTTCGTGTTTTCGGGCAAAGAGGGGCAGCTGTGAGCACGTGATTTTTACCCTAAGCAAATTATTCCAAAAGTTTCCAAATAAAATGATTTTACAATTTTTAGGAATTTTGTTGCATTTTCTGTGCATTTGCATTTAGGAATTTAATTTCACATTTTAAGTATTAAGTAGGTATTAATTCATTTTAGAAATTTAAAGAAAATCATAAAAATAGTTCATTTGGCATTTTTGCATTTTAATTTTGAAATTGTCTTGATTTAGTTTTAGAACAATTTTATGCATTAAAGTAGTTTAGTTTAATTTCTAGTTTAATTTTCTTGCATCTCCACAAAAATTAGAAAAAATAAATAACACAAAAATACAAATTTTTAAATAAGGAGAAAACAATTAAATTAAAGAAGAAAAATGAAAAGGTTGTTGGGCTCATTATTTCCTAAACCAAATACCCATCACACACGGCCCAGTCCAGGTCCAATTTCACCCAAACCCGGTCAGCCTCAACTAATCAAAACGACGCCGGTTGGCGTCGTTAAATCCCAGCCATTGATTACCCATGATCCAACGGTCACAACCTGATCTCTCATAAACCAAACGACACCGTTTGAGTGCCAAATGAATCTGAGCCCTTCAAAATCATATGATCCAACGGCTTTAGTTACTTCTTCCATAATTAATTAATATGTCTTAAAAATCAAACATAACCCTCGTCTCTTCACTATAACAAACCATAGCCGCCCTGTTCTTCCGCTGACCCCGCCGGAACCCTCGCCGGTGGGAAACATCACCATCGCCAACGACCCCCAAAATTACACCGCTGGTCCTCTTAAACCCCTCTTTCCACCCCTTTACTTAGTTTCCTTCAAATACGAGCCCATCTCCTCGAATATTAAGATTTGTCTCGCCGGAACCCTACCTCCGACGAACGACACTTCACCCAAATCAACCCAAATTAACACCCCAGCATCTTCTCTCCTTCCCCTACACAACCCCTAGGATCTTGAGTCTCAAATCTAATCGGAGCGGCTCAAATTTGGGTTTGAAGTTTTCCGGCGAGTCGGAATTTTACAAATGGCACCATGAGGTTCTCCTCTTCTTTTCTTAAGAATCTTGGTGCCTAGGGTAGATAGTCAAGTGGCCGAAACAAGCTAGATAAGTTCTTTAATTCTTTCTCTGTTTTTAGTTTCTTTTATTTTTGCATGTGTTTGTCTTTTATGTCTTATCATGTTTTTAATTGATTTCTATTGATACTTTTGTTATTAGTTTTATTAGGGTTTACTTAATTTCTGTTTTAAAAATAGTATTGTTAGGTTTTAATTCTTAAAATTGATACTATTAGGGTTTTTAATTTTGAGTAATAATTAGTATAAATTATGATTAATTTTGGTCAGTAGATAATTAGATATCAATTGAAGAATAATTAGTAGTTAATTAGATTTGTTTTGGTTTATTATGATCATCGGCAGTGTGATTTGATTTGTTCATTTTTGTTAATTTCTGATTGTAAGTACTGTTTGGATAATTAGGATTGGTTATTGCTGTTAGATTTCTGATTAGTAGTTGGTTAATCGTGGAATTAAAATAAATTAGTTCAGGGGTAAAAGGGTTGAATTGCAGTAGAATTACTTTAGTAAATTCAACTTAGTTTCAGGGGCATTTGTGGATATAAAAGGGTTTATCAGTAATTAACAAAAGGAAGGGGTAGTATTTTGGGTATAGGATAAAGGGTTAATAGTAGTTATAATACAAGTTCAGGGGTAATAAGGGCATTAAAATGGGTAGTTTAGCAAATTTAAAAATGAAGTGAGGGCAATATAGGAATTAGAATAGAATAGAAGCTTCTAGATTGGGGTATTAGTAGAGTTCTCAATAAATAAGTGTAGCTAATTGTATTACAAGTTAAAAATAAAGGGTAGAATTGAAATAAAAGAGGGACTAACGTACAAATACTCAAATTTGAGTTTCCTTCCAGATTTACATCTATAAATAGGCATTGATATGCCTTGTTTTACAAGTTTTCAGAATCTGAAAAAAATTTCTCCAAGCAATTTCTGCCTTTAGATCCAATTTCAAAAATTCAAAATCTCCAAAACTCAAAAACATTAGGAAAAAACCTCCAAAAACTCAAAAAAAAAAAATAGTACTGTTACATTAAAAAGTTCAAGTTTAAATTCGATTTTAGCTGTTAAGTTCATACTTCTAGCCCTTGAAGTTCCAGAAGCTATTGGTTGCTATTTTCGAGTGAATTTGTTTCATTTCAAGTATATTGCTGGTTGTTTGCTGATTGTGATGGAGTAGTATGATCAATTTGTCTATTATACATTGCTGAAGGCTGATCTATCAGGTTTAATTTGGATTTGTTTCAAAAAGCATCTCTGAGTTTTGAACTTGGTTTAAATCCTGCTGTGATCTGCTAATAATCTGTTGTTGATACTCTGCTGATCAATTCTTCTTCTTCATCCAAATTTCAATATCAGGCACACATTTCAAAATCACTTCCATATGGCTGTTGAAACAGAAATGAAATGCTCATTTTCACGATTTCTGCCTCGTGATCTGAAGTTACATATGTGATGTAGTTTATTTTGGTTTGTAATAATATTAACTTCAAACTATTTGTTAATTCGTGAATTGCTTTGCATGGTTTAGAATGGCTTCAGTTTCTATGTTTAGTTAATGATATTGTGCATGGGTTAAATAACATTAAATTCAATTGAAAATAGTTGTTCACTTAATATTGAATAGGTAGTACAGGATTCAGTTTGGAAGAAACAGTATTAGAACATTTTTTTTTTACAGTTTTAGAAGGACATGTGGATCATAATAGCTAAGGCAGAAATTATATTTTGACTCTATAGATTTAGGTTTCTCGTGTCAATTGCAATTGTGGATAACAAGTTCATATATGAATTCGTTAGTTTATTGAGTTCTATAAGCATTTGTAGTATTTGATTTGTTTGAATCCAATTGGAATTAGAAATGAAAAGTCAAAACGTTCAATTTTTTTTTTAATCTGATGAATAATGTAGTCATAATCTGATGAATAATATAGTCACAAAATCAGGTTTAAACACCTTTTGATTGATTAAATGAGGCAAGTCGGAGTTGTGCATGATGAATAATGCAGAATACATTTGATGTGTTTAATTGAATCAAAACTGGATTAGAGTAATGAAATACTCAACGTTGTTTTTATGCAATTAGGGCCATTATGCCTTTTTCCAGCCAGACTAAAATTCATATGTGCAACATTACTTGGGCTCATGCTGAGGCCCAAAGGATGTTGGGAATTAAAACTTTGGAATCAGTTTTAAGGCCCAAAAGCCTTACTGAAATGTTAGTAAAAGTCAAGGTCCAAGTATAGTGATACTTAAAAATAAATACTTTGGAATAGGTGAAATTAGTTCATAAATATGAAATCAAGTTTTGAATTAAGTAGCAGGTTCAAGCTAAAAGGTTTTACCCTTTTGTTTGAATCCGGACTTGAATTTGAGACTCGAATTTATATTCATGGATTAATTAACCTTTAGAGACAAAACAAAAATAGAGAATTTAGTTACTTTAGTTCGGCCTTTAATAAATAAAAATGAAACGAGCCTCGCCAAATCAAATACATAATTGCGGGTCCCTCATTAATTACTAAAATACTTAATATTCGGGATAGGCCGTTTAGCAAATTTCACGGCCTTCCCAAAAAGATATAACACGTTAGCTGCTTTAGACGCAATTTTCAATAATCTTACCTTCCTAATACGGGAGTGCATTTCATGCAACCCAAATCCAAATCCGAAAACGTCGAATAAGAATGTGTCGAGGATCCGGGTGCATTTCATGTGACGTGATCCGAAAACATGTTCTTAAACAACGTTCACTTTCTTAAAATAAAATAATTGACAAAAAGCGGTAACTAATTCTAAAATTGCACAAATAGGGTAACATGTATAAAAAATTAATTTTTAGCCAAATATAACAGTTGAGTGACCGTGCTAGAACCACGGAATTCGGGAGTACCTAATACCTTCTCCCGGGTTAACAGAATTCCTTATCTGAATTTCTGGTTCGCGACTGTAATACAGAGTCAAACCCTTTCCTCGATTCGGGATTCAAACCGGTGACTTGGGACACCATAAATCTCCCAAGTGGTGACTCTGAATCTTAAATAAACACGAATCTCGTTTCGATTGTCCTTTAAGTGGAAAACTCCTTTCTTTATTATATCCCTTTCCCGGGGTGTAGTAAAAGCCATATAAAAACTCGAAAAAAGGAGGTGTGACATATGCTTCACTCAATATCTTCATCAAGGCATTTTTATGTGCCTCAGAGCTTTGCAGAAGAGCCAGGATGGAAATCTGCGCTGGTGGTTTGTTCGGTTGCTCAACGACCGAGTATTCCCTGGCTTGTATTTTCCTCCTAAGGTCATCGGGTCCAGTTTCAACAGGCCGCCCGGAGACCTGCTTGCTGGACTCAGCTAAATGTTCCGGAGTGTATACCCTGCCGGTTCTAGTCATGCCCTGTGCGGCGATCGCTTCTCCAGTAAGTGTTTTCCCTTTTCTCCTATTTTCCGCTGTGTAATCCCAAGGTATGGCGTTTGGCTTGAACGGGGTCACGTCTGTCATGGAAACCGGAATTGGCACCCTTGGAGGTAACATAGCAACTTCAAATGGTGCAGGTGCCTTTGGAACTCTGAACTCGACCTCAATTGGTTTTGGAGCCTTTGCAGGAGGTACTTCAAACTCGAGTGGTACAGACACATTTACCACATTGCCCTCAGAGGGCTGGATCTGAACAATAATGGGATTGAGGGTAACCGTCGGTTTCTTAGGCTCATCTCCTTCGGCAATCAATCCGATTGACCCTTTGGGGTCCCAATCATCCTCTATCTTGATCATATGGATGCCTCCACCCTTGTGGTCAGGCAGAGGGTTGTTGCGGACATTTGGAGCGGGCTCCCTTGCCACAATGACTTTGTTATCAATCAAAGTCTGAATCTTATCTCTCAATGAGCGAAACTCATCGATGGTATGGCCTTTCATTCCGGAATGGTATGCGCAAGTTTTGTTTGGATTGACCCACTGGGAGGGATTTTCTGGAGTTATGGCTGGGATAGGAGTAACATAACTGGCTGTTTTGAGTTTTTCATATAGTTGGTTGATTGGCTTGGCTATGGCGGTATATTGTCTGGGGGTCTACGGTCGAAATTTGGTCTGGGTCGAGTTAAGTTTTAGCGAGTCGGTGGTGATGGGTAATGAGAAGGTTGGGAGTTATATGCTTGGTACACGGGCACGGGTTGGGAATATCTTGGTGAGGTAGGTTGATATGTGGGTGGTGGAGGTGATTGGTAGGCAGATGGTGGCGTTTGGTATGTATGTGAGGGTCCTTGGTAATTTAGGGTAGGTTGATATGTGAGTGGAGTTGAGGGATAGGTTTGGTACTTCATCAGGGATTTGGTTCTTCGCGCAGCCATTACGAAATTCACGTCCTTTTTCTTTGACGTGCCACCAGACTGTAAGGCCTTGTTGGTGGCCTGTAATGCTTCGAGATTGGTGACCATACCATTCTTGATACCTTCTTCGATTCTTTCTCCCAACTTGATGATGTCGGAGAATTTCTGACCCTCTATCAACATCTGTCTCTCATAGTATTGCGGATCCTGAGCCCAGACAAAGAACCTGTTCATCTACTCTTCCTCGAGGGCTGGCCTGACCTTGGCAGCTTCTGACCTCCAACGAGTTGCATACTCGTAAAAGGTTTCTGTGGGCTTCTTCTTCAGATTCTGGATATAGAACGCATCCTGTGCGTTCTCAGTGTTGAACCTGAACCGGTCCATAAAATCGGACGCCATGCTCATCCAACTTTCCCACTTCTTTGAATCCTGGCTGATGTACCAAGACAAGGCGTCGTCTTTCAGACTCCTCATGAACACCTTCATGCGGATTTTCTCGTTCCTTCCAACTCTTACCAGCTTGTAACAATACATTCTTAGATGGACCCTGGGATCACCTGTACCGTCAAACATCTCGAACTTGGGAGGTTTGTACCCCTCCGGAAGCTCAACATCTGGCTGAACACAAAGATCTTCATAGTTCAACCCTTTAACACCTTTGCTACCCTCAACACCTTGGACCCGGCTAGTCAACTTCTTGAGTTCGGCGGCCAAATTTCTGATAAGGGAGTCCTTGTTATCTGATTCGGGTGCACTTGAGATTGGCTGGGTATAGTGGGGTGTAGTGTCCACAAAGATAGGGGTGTTATGGTCGTTTATGGTGTTTTATGGTTCGGGAATGAGCAGTGGAGTGTTGTTGCATATGTTGCAGGCTTGGGTATTAGCAGTTTGTACTGGTGGTTGTGGAGGTACGAGGTTCTAGGTGTTGGCGTCAGCAGCGTCAAGAGTGATTGATAGGCTTGCCAGCTTCCGGACTTGTTCTAATTCTTCCCGAAATCTCAGCAAAGTCTGCTCAAGATGAGCAGCAGTTCCTTGGTAATTGGAGTGTTCTGAGAAGTTTCCTCAATTTCCTTTCTAGCATTTGCATCTCCCATTTTGCCTTTGTTCCTGTTTCTGGTAGGACTCAGAGGAGGAGGAAGTGGAGGGCCCTTGGATCTTGTTGAGTATGCTGATGGTGCCAGAATGCACGAACAAACCTTTGGGAAGGGGAATAAAAATAAAAGAAAAACAAAAAGGTAAAAAGTTAGTGCGGATTCTGAAAAAATAATATTGCGGTATTTAAACACGTTGTGCAGGAATATAAATCGTCTCCTAATTTGGGTGCCTTGTTGTGCTCGAGGTAGGCCTAGCGACAAGTTAAATTTGGAGAACTTATAATGCTAAATGCCTCATTTTATTGATAAAAATAAGACGAGTTTAAAACGTAATTTTAAATAACGGAAAGATGTCACTAATGGCCAGTGGCCTTATTCCATTAGGAAAGCAGGAAATAAAAGATGCTAACTACTTGGTCCCAAAAGGACCTTCCCCAGATTCGGTATTCTTGCCTCCCTCATAAAGCTGCATCAACTCGCGCAGTCCTAGCAGCAAATAGGCTTGAGCCAAATGTCCGTCTGCACTTCCCTCGGCATTTTGGCAGTCTTCAATCCTCTTCAAGACATTTCCTTCCAACTCTACTAGACCTCTTTCCAGATACCTTAACCGTTTGTTGGCGTTGACAGCCATGTCCTTCCACTCGTCAATCAATTTCTGGTGAGCTTCTTGTATCTCCCGGTGATCATTTTCACACTCTCGCATCCTCTTGCGCAGTTGATTGTATTTAACCTGCGCTGTAGCTTTCTCATCAATAAGCCTATGACCTCGGACAAACCCTAGGTGACCTAAACCAATGTGATCGTCTTCTAACCAACCCGAATAATGCGGAACACACCCTACATGATACATGTCTATTTCAATAGTTTCTCTCCCCAAGACGAGCTTGCAATGCCACATATGTTGAGCTTGACACCTGTGTGGGCTATCATCGTCTTGAAAGTTAGCCGTGAAATGACTTATTTTGTCTACCCTTGGTATGATTTGTTTCCTCCAAGCTTGCCTCATGGCTCGGAGAGGGACATAATGATGAGTTCCCCTCAGACCGATGAGTGTGAGGAACGGTGCATCTCGAGAACGAACAATGAACTCCCCTGTTGGGAACTACTCGAACATCCACTGTACTTGCTCTTCCTTTAGATTTTCAAACAGCTCTACCCATCCTCCAGCGTCCTCTGTCTGAGCGAACATGTTGGGCATGAAGTTCATGCGCTTGGGGTGGTGGAAAGCGATATGGTCATCCCAATCCCTGCGTATAATCTCTTGTCGGTAGTCACCTTTCTGGAGGTGTTCTATAAGCCAGAGTTGAAGTAACAGATTACAACCCTCGAAGTGCAGGGCCCCTTGTTGACATTTTCCCAAGGCTTGATAGATTTCAGCAATGATCATGGGCACTATGCTGAAAGACTGCCCGTCGATCCCTTCCATTAAGGTTTTGGTTACCATGGCTAGTCTGGTGTGGATCCTAGCCTTCTTCATGGGAAAGATCACCATACCCAAGAAACAGAACATGAATACAAAGACCCTACTATGTATATGCCCTAAAGAGGTAAGGGCAAATTCGTCAGTGTAGGTGCGGTAGGACTTGCTATGGCCAAACCTTTCATACAGGAAGTCAAATGGTATATAGGAATCTTTTAGGCAAGTCAGATCTGGATTCTTATTGAGTCCCATAATTTTGAGGAAACCCCTACCCTTGCAATTCTCTGGCATAAGTAGACCCGGAGTCTCCAAAGGAATTCCAGCTAGACCCCTATTTCTTCTAGCAAAGGGGTCATTTCGAGGTCCCCGAAGTAAAAAACTGACCAATCACTGTCCCAGAACAGAGTTGCAGCCTCTATGATTTTGTTGTTAGGATGGATTTCCAGAAGTGAGGGCAAATTCCCTAAGTACTTGCGGATAAGGGTCTGATCGCTGGCATGAAGATCCTCCCACCAACTTAGCAACCTTGGGTGAATGTTAGATACCATACCGAATCTGGGGATTTCGTGCCTCATTTTCTGAAAAACAAAGGGATAGACCCAGACTCGACTATTTAAATTAATAATTAGCATAAAGGCATTTAGTTCTCCAAATAAATGCACACAACGTGAGGGCGCTCGTTTGGGTTTCGAGGAAACCCGATGGACTTTAGTTTAGGCTATCTTAATGAGTCATTATGCGGACAACATAACTGACTCGGCTAAGTTTGACAGTTTAATAGAGTAAGGTTTCTATTTTTTTTATGTGCTAGACAAGGTACCCTTGAGCGGACAACTCAAGAAAGGTGCGGAACCGTCGACTACACTCTTGATCGACTGGATTTACCACAAATATGCCTTTGCCACATTTAGGGGGTTATAATATCGGAAGGGCGCAACTGCTCATTATAAGCGTTGCTATAGGATTTGTTTTGGCACGAGTGGAACATGATGTTGAAGATGCAGTTACAAAAATGAAGCAAATTGCATGTATTTTCACGTTCATACAGTAAAAGATTATAGTAAATGCTCAAAAATCACAACGGTATTGAAATAATAATAAAGCAGTAAAGGAAGAAATTAAAAGAAAGGGAAAACATGAAGAGCCAAGTTAGTAATCATGATGAAATAATTAAAGGCGGGAAATAAAAGCAATTAAGGAAGCAATAAAGTCACAAGAGCATGTAATGGTAAAAACCTAAAAAAATTCCCCAGCAGAGTCGCCATGCTGTCGACGCCCCCTTTTTCCCCCTTCTAAAAGAAAGAAATCGGGTTTACGACATTATGGACAAAACAACTCTTATTCCCTTTTGAGGAATCGGGTTATGGAATTTGAAGAGTCGCCACCTAATTATTATAGTGCATTAGGACACTTAAAAAAAGAAGAAGATTTGAAAGAAAACCAGAGTTAGGGTAAGGGCTTGAGATTATCTCGAGGGGAAGGTGTTAGGCATCCCTCAAGATCCACTAGTGTGGTTCCTGGCCATGCTTAATTGTGACTTTAAAGGAGTAGAAGAAATCAAGTAAGGTTTACACATAATAGTTACAAATAAGTTTGAAACTTTGAAAAGAAAAGGGAAGAATAGACAGTCTTTAGAAAATGAGTTGATGCAAGGAAATGAAAGCACTTAAGGAAAAGAAAAGAAAGAAGGTCCTAGGTTTAAATACAATATGGATCACATCAATGCAATACCTAGCAATCACTCCGTAAAAGAGGGGTTGCACGAGATATTAGCGCACCGGTCATCATATTCATATTCTACCCTTCCCACCCCGTTAAGGTATTTAAACGCGATTAGTCTCGTTACTTATCACATGCTATTATCCGTCCCAACCTATCAGTCCGGGGGTATTAGGACTTCTAATCCTAAAGGGGACAAAATACTAGTGGCGACAACCAAAACAAATACCAAATAATAGGGAGTTGACAAACAAGCATATAAGGCTCACGTAAGACCCCTTAAATCTGACAACACATGGTTTAACATGCCTTGCACATGCTGATTTGGTCTTTAAATTAAATTTAACGGCGGACGGACTAGTTTAAAACATAGAGTTGGATAAAAAGTCTGCATTAGGCAACCCAGATCCAATTGTCAGAAATTGAGGTATTTTAAGCGAGTCATTTAGAAAAAGTACTGTTTTCAGAAAAAGGACCTAATGCAGAAGAGTTTAAAACCGAAGATTGAAAATTGCAGAAGTTCAGAGATGAATTCAAGAATTAACAGACTGATTTGATTAAGACACAGGAGAACTGTAAAAAGGGTTTTAAGAAAAGGTGCAAATATTTAAAAAGAAAGAGTTGAAAATCTGTTTTGAAAGATAGCTTCAAGAGATGGATAGAAATTGAGGTAGAAGGTTTAAAGGCATTGTTTTTGAAGAAAGATGTAAGTTTAGAAAAAAAACTTGAGATCATTATAGATTTATAAGAGTTTTAAAGCAGGCGGGTTTGGAAGAGTGGTACTGAAAACTTTTTTATTAAGACGTTTAAAGGCCAGTTAACAGGGTTGTTATTACTTAAACACAGATTAGGCGAGTTTAGACGGCATGATATCTATATCTTGATTTTTTAAGACTTGTTACTATTATTGAACTGGTAAAGGAATGAGTATTCGATTATCCTACCTTTTGCCTAACGTTTATGCATTTCCTATAGGCATGATCTCTACATGCAACTTGTTACATGGATATTAAGTCTTATAGGCAGGGTTTCTAATGATTTGCAATATGGCTGAATATTAAATCTTATAGGCATGGTATCTAGATGATCGAGTTAAAACGTTGAAAACCTATAGACATGGTATCTAGGTGATTAAAAACATTATCCTATAGGCCTGGTATCTACCCTTTGTGCAATAAAGTAAACCCCTCCCATGCCCTTTACTAATACTCCCCGAGTTCCTTTTTTACAAGATTATTACTGAACCAGAAAAAAGAAAGAAAACGATTAAAAATACATCACAGCCTACAGCTAGATCTGAGCAGCCTAATTCAATCTTAATATCCAATAACATGTGTTTCACCAAATCCAGGTTCCAGATTCGAAGGCCTTCTCTCACCTAAAGTGTTTCAAAGTTCCAAAGAGCCTCAAGGACTCCAGGCAGTGCTTACACTCTGGATAACAATTGTTGTAACAGAATAGTGTAGTGTGGAATTGCCAGCCCTCAGGCATCCAAGTGTCACACCTCCTTTTGGCGCTATCGCACCCCGCGAAGGATTTGGTAAAGGGAGTTTTTCCAATAAAAGGACAATCGAAACGGGATTCGTTTATTAAGAGATTCAGAGTCGCCACTTGGGAGATTTATGGTGTCCCAAGTCACAGGTTGAATCCCGAATCGAGGAAAGGTTTGACTCTGTATTACAGTCCGCGAACCAGAAATCTAAGTAATTAATTCTGTTAACCCGGGAGAAGGTGTTAGGTATTCCCGAGTTCCGTGGTTCTAGCACGGTCGCTCAACTGTCATATTTGGCTTATTTATCTGATTTATAACATGCTTTAACTTATGTGCAAATTTTAACCTTTAACCGCTTTTAATTATTTTTTAAGGAAAATTGAACGTCGTTTAAAATATGTTTTTGGATCACGTCACATGAAATGCACCCGGATCCTCGACACATTTTATTCAACGTTTTGGGATTTTGATTTGGGTCGCATGAAATGCACACCCGAATTTAGGAAGGTAAAATTATTAAAGGCACGCCTAAAGAGACTATCGCGTTATTATTTTGGGGAAGGCCGTGAAATTCGCTAAATGACCTCTCCCGGAATCTAAGTTTTTTTATATTCACATGTGAGGGCCCCACAACTTGTGCTTTTTATTTGGCGAGGCTCGTCTTTTTTATTTTAAAAGGATAATCCTAAAGTGACTACATTTTTCTATTTTTCCGTCTCTAGTAATAAAGAAAAGGTCCTAATTAATTACATGCTTATAAGTTCGGGCCTCTTAAAATGCAAACGGAAAATTACCTTCGAGCTCGCCTAAAGGGAGATTGTTTCGTGCCCTATTCTATAAGAGAATACTACTAAAGCTGAAATTATAAATAGCATACGAGGTTGACAAAAATATTAAAACAAACTAACCATTCTCTAATTAATTTAAACTAACAGTATTAGATGAATTGAACCGTTGGAGTTAACTATGTGTAATACAAAAACCATTTACTTGTTGAAAAATACATCAACGCTTAAAAACTGACATCATGCTAACGTTCATCACTAACATTGGTTACTAACATTATTCAAGTTGCGATTTAAAATGATGTTATTTACTCAAGTGACCTCGCAATTTCAGAACTAGACACATTAAACCAACATGCTGATTTCCATTTGAACTATTTGAACCTGTAAACTATTTGAAACTATTTTACGACTAGCTAAAAACGCATTAACTACACTATATTTCATAACTGGTAATCCCCAACTAAGATTAATCACAATGGATATTCACATGTTTGTAGAGATAAATTCAACAATCCAATTTATACACTTATTAGTCATTTGCAAGTAAAATTATACTCAATATCCAGTTAAAGATGTGAGAGCATTCAAAAGGAAACTTGACAGCATTTCATTTCATCTCCAACTTCGGGTTTGCATCAATACATGATTTCAGAGTGTGTACCTGGATAATGGAAAATAGAAGGAGGAGGAGTAGTCAGCAGTAGTAACACAACAACAATAACAGCAGTAATGCAGCAGCAGATACCAACAACAACAAGACACAACCCAGTAATTCCAGAAATTTTTCAAACCAAACAAGACTGGTACCTAATTCCAACACAGCAATACAACAGCAAAACCAACAACAGAAACAGGTACCAGGAACAATAGAAAACCAGTGAAACCCAACAGCAACACAAACACCCTAGGCAGAACTTGAATTGAACCAAATTTGGACCCAAAATTCCAATGACACAGTTATACACTCAAACAGACTGATTCTTAAGCTTTCAAAAGAAGTTCTCTCTTAGACTGATTAAGGAAGAACTCACAAGACTGATTTTCAGGATTTCAAATGCCCCCTAAGAAACTGATTTTTTAGGCTTCAAAAACCACCCCCTTTTTTTGGACTCAAAAGAAGACCTCTATTCTTTTCGGCTCTCAAAACTGATTGTTTCTTTATCAAAGACTTATGCTATTCTCAAATGTGACCTCTCAAAGATGATTTCCAAAAGCCACCCCCTTTTTTCGGACTCAAAAGAAGACTTCTATCTCTGTCCTAAGTGCTTCTATTTATCTGCAAAACAGACCCTGCCAGCTCTTAAGAGCACTCACACTATTAGAAAAAATATTCTTGCCCATAATATTCTCTTACCAGCCCATTACTATTTGTCTTTATCTTTTTAAGTTATTTTGTTCCCCACTAACTCATGTCCCTTCTTATTTTAATTCACAGCACGGGTAACATATTTAATTACTTCTTTTAACACCTCCCCATATCACTTTGTCTTGTTCCCCACTATGTATTAAACAATGCCTTATTTTAATATTATTAGTGCTTAGTGGACAAAACACTCAACATAAATAATTAAGAAAGTTGTCAATTCCCGTATCACCCCTAAAATTATTGAAATTACTATTCTACCCCTAAACCATCAATCTGTACCAAAACATATCAGCTATAACCAAATTCCTAATCAAATTCACCCAATAAATCCTATGAACTCAGATTGAATCATACAACAGATGATCAAAGGGAATAAGCTAACCATATTGGGAACCAATCCTGGTTAACTTAGACACAAATGAATGAGCAAGAAACCAATAGTACGATGAATCAACAAACTGAACGTATATGAAACAGTATGAATCACAATTAACTGAATTTAAATGCAAACTGAATTCATATGACGAACAACAAAGAGAAGGGAGACAAACAACACACAAAATGAAACCATTGAACCAAAAAATACCAAACCTTTACAGGAATACATGAATTTATACAGCCCAAAACAAAAGCATCAATTAATATCAACTCATGAAATCTAGCAATTATAATTATCTAGTTTTCCAATTATCGAATACACAGAAATGGATGAACATCATGCCTATCACCACAAAAATCAAGCAACAAGTTAAAAAAAATGGGAAATAGATAAACCTGGATTGCCTTCCACTTAAACCGAAATGAAGCAAACTTTAAACGACTTTAGACGAAATCAACAACATCGAACCAAAATCTCGGACGAAGACTTCAACTTTAATGTAAACAAAATATGTCCGGCCAGCGATCGTTTTAAACAAACGACGAGCAGCGAACATACTGAGGATGATGATTGACGACGATATTGGTTTGTAACCAGGGACGCTGGTGCTCGTTTTCTGGCGAGTTTTGGGTTGAGGGGTGGCGTACTGTTGGTCGACGAACTGGAATGTTTGGCTGTTGTTCGCTGGGTTAACGACGATGCAGAAGCTGTTGGTGGTGTCGCTGGTTTGTGGTGTTGAACGGAGATGAGGACTGGTTTCAGGGTCGTTCATGGCTGGAAATGTAGGCTCGTTTGGAGCTGGTCAACGGAGTGGTCGACGAGTTGATGGAGTCGACGGACTGGCGGTGAACGACAGACTGGTTAAGGGTCGTTTGGCGATAGAGCTGACTGGACGATGATGTGGCTGTTCGTGGTTGCTGCTGGGGACGTGATGGAGAGTAGGCTGTTGTTAGTGAGGTTGGTCGACTGGTTGTTGCTGGTTAAAGGGAGATGATGACGATGGAAGTTGTTGGTGGGTGGTCCGGCGAGCTGGAGAGGAAGACGGGGGTTGTTTGGTCGTGAGGGCTGGCGTGAAGGGAGGTGGTCATTTGGATGAAGCTGGTGGTGGCTCGTTTGTGTGGGGTGGTTGAAGAAGAAGGGAAGGGGGGGTGTTTAGGCTTAGGGTTTGGTTAGGTAAGGGGTAATGAAATGAAAAATGAGGGGGGGGGGGTCATTAGGGTTATTGGGCAGACCGGGTCGGGTTGACCCGGTGGGTTTTGAGTGGGGTTTGTGAGACACTTGGGCCATGTTAATTCAAATTAAAATAAGAAGCCCAATCCGATTTTCTTACTATTTTTCTTCTTTTCTTCATTTTAATTCCTAATTAAAATCCTAAATTAAATTACAAGACCTAATTGAATTATCAAAAATAACTAATTAACTTCTACTAACAATTATCACACTAATTAAATACCAATTAAAATAAAATCACACAATTTGGGCATTAAATGCTAAAATGCAAAAATACATATTTTTTGTAATTTTTTATTTTTGTAAAGCAACTTACTTAATTAATCCAAAAAATATAAAATTAAATCCTGAATATAAATGCAACATATTTTTTTTGTATTTTCTATTCATTTAGACATATAAACATGCACGCACAAACGAAAATAATAAAATAAAAATAACACAAAATCCACAACAATTGCAAACGACACAAAACATTTTATTTTCAATTTTTGGGAGCATTTCTCATAGAGGGCAAAAATCACGTGCTTACAGCTGGCCCTTTTTGTTCGAAAACACGAAGAGCTTTCGTGCAAAGATAAAGTGAGCGAGCGATTTTTTTGCCCGTTTGAGAACTCCGTGTGAAGCATGGTTTAAAAGATTTGACTGAACCTTTGCTTCAAAAGGTCTCCTACATATCCCTGGCTAAAAGGGAATCAGGTCAATGTAGTTCTAGAAGTTTTGGTAGCTGGGACTACTGTGGAATTGTGCTTTTGCTGTTACCGTTGTTGCTGTTGCAGCTATTGCTTTCCGACCTCCTTATTACACCGTGTCAAAAGAAAATAAGAAGCTAGACTAAACTAGTCTAGCAATTACAAAATCTTATCTGGATCTTCAGGCTTGCTCTTGTCGCCTTGCCTTCTTGTTGACTTGCTTCCTCTGATGTTTCTTCATTTCTGACTTAACTCGTCGGCCTCTCTTGATTGCCGATCTTGCATTATAATCTGAAATGACTTCCTTTATTCTCCAAGTGGGTGCCTGATTGCCGAACTTGAAATGTATTCCCTCGTTCTCTAGGTGGGCGCCTGATTGCTAAATCTTGGAATGTATTCCCTTATTCTCCAGGTGGGCGCCTGACTGCTGAACTTGAAATGCATTCCCTTGTTCTCCAGGTGGGCGCATGATTGCTGAATTTGAAATGTATTCCCTTGTTCTCCAGATGGGCGCCTGATTGCTGAATCTTGGAATGTATTCCCTTGTTCTCCAGGTGGGTGCCTGACTGCTAAACTTGAAATGTATTCCCTTGTTCTCCAGGTGGGCGCCTGATAGCTGACCTTGAAATGTATTCCCTTGTTCTCTAGGTGGGCGCCTGATAGCTGACCTTGAAATGTATTCCCTTGTTCTCCAGGTGGGCGCCTGATTGCTAAAACTTGAAGTTTATTCCCTTGTTCTCCAGGTGGGCGCCTGATTGCCGTAACTTGAAATGTATTCCCTTGTTCTCCAGGTGGGCGCCTGACTTCTGAACTATAATCTAAAACTTCAATTAAAACTTAAAACAATGCCTTTCCGTTCTTTGGGGGGGGGGGACACCTGACCTCAACTATAATTTAAAATTTTCAATGAAAACTTAAAAGACAACGCCTTTCTGTTCTTCAGGGGGGCACCTGACCTCAATTATAATTTAAAAACTTCAATTAAAACTTAAAAGACAATGCCTATTTGTTCTTCGGGGGGAGGGCACCTGACCTCAACTATGATTTAAAAACTTCAATTAAAACTTAGGAAAAAGACAACGCCTTTCCGTTCTTCAGGAGGGGCACCTGACTTCAACTATAATTTAAAATTTTCAATGAAAACTTAAAAGACAACGCCTTTAGGTTCTTCAGGGGGGCACCTGACCTCAACTATGATTTAAAAACTTCAATTAAAACTTAGGAAAAAGACAAGGCATTTCTGTTCTTCAGGGGGGGCACCTGACCTCAACTATGATTTAAAAACTTCAATTAAAACTTAGGAAAAAGACAACGCCTTTCCGTTCTTCAGGGGAGGAAAACCTGACCTCAACTATAATTTAAAATTTTCAATGAAAACTTAAAAGGCAACGCCTTTCTGTTCTTCAGGGGGGCACCTGACCTCAACTATGATTTAAAAACATCAATTAAATCTTAGGAAAAAGACAACGCCTTTCCGTTCTTCAGGGGGTCACCTGACTTCAATTATAATTTAAAACTTCAATTAAAACTTAAGAAAAAGACGACGCCTTTCCGTTCTTTATGGGGGGCACCTGACCTCAACTATGATTTAAAAACTTCAATTAGAACTTAAGAAAAAAACAACGCCTTTCCGTTCTTCAGGGGGGGGGGGGCACCTGACTTCAACTATAATTTAAAACTTCAAAATGCAGTTTAAAAGACAACGTCTTTCCGTTCTTCAAGGGGGCACCTGACTTGAACTATAATTTAAAACTTCAAAATGCAGTTTAAAAGACAACGCCTTTCCGTTCTTTAGGGGGGCACCTGACTTCAACAACAACTTAAAGTAAAACGTCATTCCGTTATTCAGGCGGGCACCTGATTTCAACAACAATTTAAAATAAAACGCCATTCTGTTGTTCAGGCGGGCACCTGACTTCAACGACAACTTAAAGTAAAATGCCATTCCGTTCTTCAGGCGGGCACCTAACTTCAACAACAACTTAAAGTAAAACGCCATTTCGTTCTTCAGGCGGGCACCTGAATTCAACAACAACTTAAAGTAAAATGTCATTCCGTTCTTCAGGCGGGCACCTGACTTTAACAACAACTTAAAGTAAAACGTCATTCCGTTCTTCAGGCGGGCACCTGACCTCAACAACTTAAAAAAGGTAACGCCTACATTCTACGGGCGGGCTCCCGACGTCATCAACTTACCTTATCTGCATCCTACTACTGTTGTCCTTTCTTTTCCTTGTAAACCATTTCCTTCTACTGGAAGTACCTTCAGAACCGCTTCCTTCAAAAACAAAACTTGTGTTGTCTTCCTTAGAAACTGCTGGGGAATTAATTACTTACCTGCTGGGGATAATACTGTTGGAGGAATCTCTCTTCTTCCCCTTCTTTTTTTTTCTTTTTTTTTCAAAACTACTCTCTTCAAAACTTTTATTTTCTCTCAACACTGCTGGGGATAAAAGTGTTATCAGCTGGGGATAACGTTGTTGAGGATAACGCTGCTGGGGGAATTTTATTCCTTCAAAATCGGTGCTTCATTCTTCTGGAAGCTGCTGGGGATGACACTTGGCTTTTGCTCTTTCTGAATACCAGTTTCGTCCCTTTGTTCCGTCCGCTGGGGGTACAACTCCTTTTATTAAAATTTGTTATTTTCTTTCTTTCAGCACTGCTGGGGATAATACTGTTTCAAATACCACTTCACTTAAAACTGGTGTTATCTTTTTTTTTTCAAGTGGATACCTATCTTCCAGAAAATTTTCAAAATGAAAGGAAAATTTTCTACCTCAATTTGATAATCTTCCTTGTGGCATGCCTTTCCGCCATCAATGCCATTTCCTTTTCCTAATTCAAATCAAAGAAAATTTGTTAGTTTTCAATACGGTGGTTTATTGTGATGCTCCTGTTGGGGATGGTTCTCCCTTTCTCCTTCCCTGCTCTGCGTTTCATTACGCTTTCAAAACTTGTTGGGGAGGATGTTAATTGCTGGTCTTAGCATGACTTGCCCTACCTTGCGTCGTATGGCCATCTTGAAACTTGGCTGGTACCTTCTGACCTTCTAGAGGATTCCTTATTCACAAACCTCCCAGCCATTATTTCCAGTCTTCTTATTTGACCCTCTCACATTTCCTACGACAGTTGACTCTGCTTGAGGATCTTGCATGTTCTATTGATGAACCATTTTCTTCATTCATCCTTGACACTGGAAATGCCTTTTCTGCTGGGGATATCCCCCCTTCTTTTGTGGCATAGCTAGGGAACTGGCATTTCCCCCGACCTTTGAGTCTTATTGGCCTTGGCCTTGAGGTCATTAACCTTCGCTTTTGCTGGGGATATCCTCATTGATACCGACCCATTCCCTTTGTCAATCTCCTCTTGCTGGGGAATATCTTTCTGGAAACTAGCCTTGCGTTTGTTCCCTCCTGACTCATACCACTTGGGTGTACCAATCAGATCCCGTCTTGCATAATTGAAAAGCTGGTGGGAAATTTTGAAGTCATTTCCAACTTGTTTTGACCAAACAGACTCTACTGGGGATTTTTTTTTTGATGAAAGGAGAAAGGTAAAAAGGAACAGAATAAAAGACAAAGGAAAGAGATGCCTCTCTAACAAGAGAAACTATAAAATAAAACCTATCAAACGCGGATACCAACTCTAATGGTCATGACATGCACATATGGCCTATCCTCCGTCGTTAATCATCTTTCAAGATCTTCGTTTGGTGATTCCCCATCTGATTTTAACCCTTGTTTGACTTGTAGTGCCCGAAGGTTTTCACTATCAAGCCTCTCTCATTTTGGTTTTTCACTCAGTTTTCAGTCGCCTCAAGGTGCCCGTGAAGGTTTTCACCGATAAGACTCTCTCATTTGTATTACTTTTCAGCTGGGGATTGAGGGTGTTACCACTGAGACTCTCATATTTTTCTGCTCGGGATCAAAGTCTTTTCTGCTATCAGAGTGTTATGTTCGCCAATAGGATTCTTTCATTTGTCTGACTTGGCATTTTTGCAGACTGATCGGAAGGTCTTTCTTTGGACCGTAATGTGGAATTTTGGATAGGCTAGAAAGAAAGGGTATTAAAGGCTAAAAAACGCATCAATTTCGGGTTCAAAATTTCAACCTTCAGAACTAGATTTATTTACAACAAACACAACCTTTGCCCTAGTTTCTTGCTTGGGGATTTTTTGATTTTTTTGTTACACTATGACCGAGCTGTGAAGCGCCTACGTATCCTCTTTGTGGAATCAGGTCAAACGTAGTTCCCAATTCCTCGTTGTTCTAGTTTTCCTTTTCATTATTTTTTTTTGTTTTTTCTTTCTTTTTTTTTCTTTATCTTTTGTTTTCTTTTGTTGTTTTGTTGTTTTTTTCTTTTCTCTTTTTTTTCTTTATCTTCCACGTTTGTGTTTCTAGTCTTTACTACTGATTTCGAAGGAGGGGTATGAAAGAAAACAAATAAGGCTCAAAAGGGGTAAGGAAGAATAAAGTGTTTAGGTAGCAGAATAAAATGCCTTCGTCATTCAAATCTTCAAAACATATGAAGTGCAAACAACACGATTAACATTCGTCATATTTTTAAAGCACTGTCGGGCAACACTCTCATTTTCATTATGATGAACGGCCCCCATGTCAACATGGCCAACTTGCCTTTAACGATTTTCTTTTTACTTGCCCCAGTTTCGCATGACTCGGGTTTCAAATGATCTCAAACTGTTCTTATTTCCTTTAAATGGCCCGATCATCTTTCAATTGCTTCATGATTAACTTTTAAGATTAGGCCAAAATTACGTGCGCATGCCATGTCACTAGAGTTGACAGAAAAAGAACTATAGAAAGGAGAGGACTAAACAATAGAAAATGTCTAGAAATAATGGAAAACAAGAGAATTGCACTAGACGGAATAGGAAAGAGTTGGTACAACAAAACAAGCACAATAAACTGGGCTACAACCCTTGGAACAAATTTAGACAATACTAAATGAGGTATTACGACCAATAGAAAACTTGACAAAAGAGAATGATAGAAAGGTTTGAGTTACAAGACAATATCCAGATTACAACCCTGAAATAATCTGGACGACAGAAATGACACCAAAATAAGCCA